>JANHFX010008955.1:0-16662 GCA_027560015.1 Chloroceryle amazona
CTGTGCTCGGGGATTACGAATTCCGTTCAGCACCCGCAGCTCTCGTTCGTGGGAATAGTGGTATTTCCATTAGCGTGTGGGGTCTTAACGCGTGTGTGCAGCCCATGGATGTGTTTCCTGGGGTACCTAAGCAGCGAATGCCTTGGTTCACCTGCGTGCCCGGGTGGCTGGAGAGCCTCTGGTGTGGTCCTTCCGTGGCTCTTTGAGTTCTGCTGTAATGCCTGTGAGTGGGGCGTGTTCTTGGGGATAGTTACAGATAGTTTAGTACGTCCTTATTTATGCATATCCCTTCTGGGGTAATTAATTAGCGAATAGTTTACACCTTTAATATGCCTGAATATCTCTCCGGATATCTCCCTGAGGAAAGTAGCGGTTATTGTGATCCACATGGGTTTGATTTCTGTAAAATGAAAGAGTAGGAGGAGCAGTTAATATATTTTTCTTTAATTACGCTTTATTACTATTTCAGTCTTAGTTTCTCTTTCAACTTTTTTATTTTTTCTTGTCTGTATCGTCATCCTTAAGGTTGCAGATGCAACCTGAAACAAAATATAGCCTCATGGGTTTGTCCATTGACCATTGTTGAACAGATTCAACAAGTGGACTTTGTCTTTGCAGTCTAGTTACAACTACGCTGCAGTTGGTGGCAATTTTTTGTGTGTGTTGACAGGTGCCTGGAGCCCTTAGCACTATTCCTCTGGTAGATAAACACCATGGAAATGCACATCACGAAGGAGATGTTTGATCCGTCTCTTGAGCTTCAAAATCCTTCAGTGGGAGGAGGTTAGTGAGAGAGGAGGGGGGAGGTAGGAACACCCACTGAGATGAATGAGCACCTCTCACCTCTCTGAGCTGTTGTTCTAGACTACAGCGAGGTCTGCTCCCTGGGGAGAAGAGTGGGTGGGTGAGAACACCCACGGAGATGAATAAGCATCTCCAGCTCCTCAAAGGTGTTGTTCTAGGCTATGGCGAGGCCTGCTCCTGTTTTCCTGGGAATAGTTCCTTCAGGTGAATGGACAATTTCACAAACACTGATAATCCTTTCTTTATAAGGATCTACCTCGACCTGCTCCAGCATTCGTATGCATATTTGGATGGCCTTGAAGTTTGGTAATCAGGGTGCAGTTTCATAACCTTGCTTTTCTGAGCCAGTCTCTCTGGCCTGATGGCTGCCTTGATTCGGTGCTGCCCCCTCCCCAACCTCCACTCCGTGTGCTATGTGGGGGACTTGACATCCCCTTCATGCCGGTCTTTCAAGTCCACGAAGCTGTCAAAGGCATTTTTTGATGTCTGGTTAGTTTCTGAAGTAACTGGGATGAAGGAGGAGTGGGTCAGTGGGTAACGTGGCTTAGGCTGACCTGGAACCTCAGCCCATCTCTGCGTTTTTCACAGAACTATGTGTTTCTGTCCTTCTCTTGCCTCAACGCCAGCCAGCTGTGGCATTTGCATTCTTGTTGGGTTAGTTTTCACCTGGGTCAGCTCCTCGGTGTCAGTTTGTTCTGTTCTTGCACAATAGTTAGTGTTGGCACGAGGAGTGGGAATGTGGGAGAAGAGAAAAAGGCAAGATTGTCCTGCTCAGAAATAATGCGGATTCAGAGTGGTTTCTGTTGACTATGAAACCAAACTGTTGGTTGTGTTGGTGTAACTGGTGGTGCATAGTTAATATGAGATGATTGACGTGATCTTCATTAATATTTGTGATGCTGTCTTAACCTTTTCAAGTGTCCTGTTTCTTGTCATCATGTGATCATATGATATTCATTTTGGGGTGGGAAGAAGTCAGCTGATGTTCTTGCTGATGTTCCTGTCTAGTGAAGCTCTGCCCTTAGATACAACTTAGTAGTTTTTTAAGGTCAGAAGGCTGAACAATCACTTCCTTGCCTGGTTTTGCGACCAAATTGTGAACGATCCCTAAAATCATGGTTTACTTGACACTTGGCTGAGCTGGGGCCTGACAATATCTAATCTTTGAGAGCAGCGCTTATCTCTTGTCATTAGTACAGAGCTGGCTTTGGAGAGCGCTGGTTTTTTCCAAGGGTGAACTTCGGGAGGCAGCTCTCTGGTGAGCAGCAGGAGCAAAGGGAGGCTCTCCTCTGCCTGGCACACCTGGGGAAGAGGAATTGGAAGGGGAGTGTGTATATCAGTTCCAAATAATCCTTCCCTTAACCTCTGTGATGTAAGAAAATGAGCCTGGATCACCAGGGGAAGGACTGCACTTGTAAATTCTAGAACTGTAGTTGTACCAATTAGGAAACTTTTAATTTCTTAGTCTTTTTGCATTACAAATAATTGAGAGAAAAGCTGTTTTCAAAACTACGTTATCTCATCAGTTTGCAGTCTGATGTTGTCATGCAGTAGCTCTCGTGAGTCCCTGCTGTAAATAAATTCCTTCTTAGATCTTGGCTGGTTTTAACATATTTTACCTAGTGTCAAATGATGAGAAAAATAGTATTATGCAATCAACTGCAGAAAGTGCTTCCTAAGCACATTTTGGAGAAACTGGTTATCTAACTTCAGGAGTAGATCAGGTTTCAAATGTCGGTTCAGGTGCTCTGGTTTACGTTGTGCCACTGAGAGGATTTCATAGTTGGTATTTTTAAAATATTTACATTTATGGCAATACTCGAGGTAAGGTGCAATTGTGGAAACAAGCAGTTAGAGGTTTTCAGAAATCGGGTAAGACTCTACTTCTGTGAGAGTTCCCATGTAGAAAAGGAGCGGACACTGAAATGGACACTTGAAAAAACATTTGAGATCATTAATTCTTTTAGCCCAGAGATGAAAGTGTTTCTCATACTTGCTATCATAGGAGAACCAAGACCATATCGCTCTTGCAATCTTGAAAGGGAAAATATCGCTGCTGCTGGTTAAACTCCCTCCCTGCAAAGAAAATGAGCCCTTTGGTATTCCCTGGGGCTCAGCCCCTGCGCCGTGGTACGTGGCATAAAGCGTTCTTTATGCAGAGGCCTTGAACAGAGCTGGGCCTGTGCTCCACTCCAACCCCTCTCATTGGTAGAAGCAATGTTCAGAGTGCTAGCGCAGAAATAATACTTGTGTTTTTAAGGAGTATGTCATATACTCCATATGTGTTGGGTGGTGTTGAAAATGAACTGCTGCAGCCTCTTATGGTTCAGTCAGTACTGCTGGAGCTGTTGGAAGCTCAGCAGTGAAAAGCTTAACAAGAACAGGAGGGTTTTATATGGTGACCCTCTTTAAAAGCAAAATTGTCCCTCTTGGTGATAGGAATTTCCCTCTCCTGACACTCTTCATTTGAAAAGCTGTGATATAGATGTACTTCCAGGTTTGTTCAGTTTTGCTCTGATTCAAGTCTGTTTTATCAGAAGCAGTTGCTGAGTCAGGTCTGTTCTGGTGCTAACCGGGCTGGAGTTACAGACAGCAGGCTGGGGTGGGTGACACCAGAGCAGTTCCCCGCTGCTTATGTTGGACCTGATTATTCTTCTTAATGTAGATAATGTGTCACAGGTCCAGTACTCAGGATAAAATATTGAATGAGCAAGTGTCTGTTCCGTGGGGCTTGTGTACTTGCTCTGCTTTTCAAAGTTTCCATCTTTTCTACGCTGGTGGCCAAATTCTGCCCATGAAGAAGGCAAAGAGTATGATGTTTGAAAGCTAAATACAGCATCATATCACAACCCAAGAGGGTGTTTTTATGTAGTGTGATTTGAGTAGCTTTGATCTCAGAATTCTGTGTGGTGAACAAGAGATGGATGGGGATTTTCTGTGTACTATTAACCCTAGAGAGAGATGGGCTGTACCAGCAGAAGAAGCTTCAGCGGCCGTAAGCCTGAACTATGCAGTGTGTTAGCCTGTATTTAAGTGATACCAGGATGCACTCTGTCCAAAACCTGCAACATCACTGCAATTAGGTGGAATTTCTGTTTCTTGTTGCATCTGTATTGCCTGTAATATGGTTTCTGTTTCATCTCCCAGCACAAGAAAACAAATTATATCAAGCTTGACCGTGAAATACGAAAACATCTTAAGGGCAGCCTTATACATTGTGTATTGATGCTCAGTGGCCTGGCTGTCATCTGAGCAAAACAAAAACTTCAGACTCGCCTTGGCAGTGCTAGGGCAGGTTCACTTTGCAGGAGAGGGGCAGTGCAGCTGCACTTGAAAGGAGGCGTCATAACTACGATTGCCAGAAATCCCCCCGCTGCAAAGCTTGGTGGTCTTGGGTGGATGGTCTTGTTCCTTTATTTCTAGCAGCAGTGGAGCTTCTGTGCTTCATTGCACTGGAGGCTCTGATGCTGCCTCTCTTCTCCCAAAGCTGCCTTAGACAGTTGTCTCCTCCCATCCCCAGCATTTGTATAGAAATAAATTGCCAGATAGAAAAGGATCCATACAGAAAATCCTCCACAGCCCCTTTCCAGTAAAAATCTTTTTGAAATGGGGCTATATTTCATTCCTACAATGTCTCATCTTAACAATTTGTTTATGCAGAGACATTCAACCAGTCAGTTGAATCAGTTTAGAAATTGATTTAAGTAAACTGTTGCAGATATCTTTTACGGGTGTATTTACAGGTTTAAAACAAGTAAATTCTATTTTGCTGGAAACATTTTTCTGCCTGGTTTTATTTGAGAATGCTTACACACAAAGATGTATGTGTTTGGCTATGCAGTTTAGCTAGAGTGTGATTTTTAAATTGGCGTAGCTTTGCATTTTATACCAATTCTTATTTATACGGTGTATCTCTTTGCCAAGAAACCTGCTTCCACTCTCCAGATAGACTCGCTGCATTCTTTTATTCCCTGCTGTAATTGAATGAAGTAAAATTATGCTGGAGATGTCTATGTTAGGATAATTAAGCTTGATTACAGATTTCCTTTTTAAAACTTTTCCAAAAAAAAAAGTCTTAAATTGAAAAACACAGAACACGAACCTTGGCTACTACTTGAAAATTTTCATGGTTTGATGAAAAATAGTGCAGAGAGAGAAGAAAAAAAAAAAAGGCATTAAAAAAAAAAGAAATCATGTTGGCAGTCTTCCACCAAGACTGTGGGGTTGTTTTAAGCTTCCTCTTGTAAGAAATTTTAAACAGTTACTGATTTGTATGTCTTTCTGCTTTCACCAATTACAGTGACACAGGCTGTTGCCAGATGGAAGGTAAACCAGCTTCAGCCAGGTTTTGTACGTAAAGTTGGTGTTTGTCGAGAGCTCTCGGGGATATTACAGTAGACACAAAACACATGTACATGGTGATGGAGCTGCAACGTTTGGCAGTTTCAGCAGGATATAATCACTGTCTAGGAGGACCTGTGGTGGTTCTCCCCAGGGAAGATGGATTGTGCCTGTAAGAAAAATCTCCCCTGACTGTAACGAGGAGAAAAGGCAGAGTAAGAATGAAATGTAGACAGGAATGAGACCGAGTGGTGGTCTGTCTCCAGAGAAATACCAGGGGCCTTCACTTTATTCAGAACCTTCCTCCTGCTGTGGCGTGTTCCTTGGATACTGGATGGCTGAACTGATCCTTCTTTGTGGCAGTTGAGCTCCAAGTGGCTTTTTGGGGCCAAAGCCAGTATTCCTGTGTTTAAAGTGAGTACTGAGACAAGAATGCTGCTAGCCGCTCCAAGTGTCCTCCAGTGTATCCGCAAACAGATGAATAGCCTTCCAGAGCTGCTGGGCCTGCTCTCTCGGCAGCGAAAGTACATTCTCTGAACCCTTAGGCTTGCGATTACGTATTGTCAAAAATCTCAGGTATTTTTTAGTGATATTGTGGGCCCTATTCTAGTGGGGTTAAAGGAAGGTAACAGAATTTGGGTTTTTTTGACTGCTAATTGTAGAAAACATTAAGCTTCCTTTTTACTGCTGCAGAGAAAAGTCTGTCTGATGTCTTGACCTGTAGCTTACTGCCTTTCTTCATTGCTATGCGTAGGCTTGCTAATTATTGCAAGTTGTTTTGTTTGCTAGTTGCCACCTGCAATATCAGTGGTTTCACATTTATTCCCATTAACACACTGGAATCGTAGCACTCTGTTAATCTCTGCTAGAACAATCTTAATATTTAAACTGTATTACTCTCATAATTTCACTATTTGCCATCAACCCATATTCATATGTTTGCACAAGAGTAACGGATACGCTGTAATGCGCGTTTAACAAGCCAAGGTAAATGGGATGTTTACAGGAGAGAAGGTATTCGTTGTAATCAGAAGCAAAGGGCACGGGGATTGACTCCAGGTAAATATCCTGTCTCTGCTGTTCTGTCTTGCTGTCTGGCTGGGAGGAGACATTCATAACTGCCAAGTAAATTAAGTAATCGATGTCAGAGTTTAAAATTGGGTTGCTGTAGGTGATATTCCAGAGCCACTGCAGGGACAATACAATAAATATTCCAGACCTTATCTACTAGAGAAATCTACCGCAGGAAAGAATATTTGTTGTCCTAAGCATGAGTGTAGGGTGCAGAAATACTCTGACATGCCAGGTATTGATTGGCTTAATCTTGTCTTCAGCATGGGTAATTATTATTATCTTAAACCGAGTATTTGCAGCTTATTTAAGCTGTAGAATTGATACAGTTAACGGGTGAAAATGTTGTCATCATGTTGCTCCTGAGCACCTTGCTGGCTTCTTAGGGTATGGTCACTATTAAGAAATCTGAGGCAGTATCTGTGCAGTTGGTGTTTAGAACACAAGTACTAAAAACACTTTAGAGTATCAGTAATACTGTTAATGGTTGTGATTCTGCGCCAGTACATATGCTGCAGGGATTTGATACGATGGACATAAGCATAACCAATTTACTTAGAAATAGTGGCTTGTGATGATGATGGTGACCATACGTGGTCTGGATGTCTGTTTGTCAACTGGAACCGAGGTCAGCCTGCAGTGACATGCTGGTGAGAGCCACCCTTCTGTGTCCTGAAGATAGGGCTTTGGTTCCTGTTTAAACAGTAAACCTCTGTAAACAGAGCACAGCTTTGTTGGGTTTGTCTAACAAGAAGATCAGGCTTATATAAAACAGTTCTTGACCCAAATGGGCCACATCTGTTTTTCAGGGCTATTTGGAGGTGTTTGACGTCATGCACGCCCTGTAACAGGAGTTATGTTGTTTTTCCTCAAGTTGTTACCTCAGAGTTGGCATTGCCAGCAATTTGTACCTGCTCTTCTAACGAGGACAGCGGTGGCATTCCTGCCACCTAGCATCTTGTACTTTGTGATAGATTCCTTTCATACCTCTGCTTTCCCAAGTACAGCACCGTTGTCTTTCCTGAACACCTTTCCCGTTTCTTTCTTTCACATTAATTGTGACAAGAAATGACAAGACTGATTAGTGTTTTATTAATTTGCTGCAGTTAAACAAATGGAGCCTATATCAACTAAACCAGGGTGGTGGTACCATGTTTCTCCTTGGCTCACAGGTGCAAGGTTAATCTTGCAACTCTAGAATTTAGATGAGATTCAGTTAGAACGGCTTTGAAGTGATGGTGTGTGAGCGGATATTGGGTATCTTGGTTGCTGAGATGCTCTTGTTCAGTTCTTTAATGTACTTCTTCCCTAAATATACCTATCTGAATAATACACGGTTTAAATTGCCACCTTAAACCATGGTTTAAATCCTCATCTTGAACTATGTGTAACTGTTACCATGCAAAACCTTAAGTGAAAGCTTAATGAAACTCACACTCACATCAATACCGTTTACTAAAAATAGACAAAAGTAGTTTATGGATTCATTTTAAGAAATAGAGGTGGCTTTTTAATGACTCTCACACGTGGAACCGCTACAGTATTGTTATATATTGATACATATTTGTCTCTCTTATTTTTGGTAGAAAATGATGCACCCTGTTGCCAGCGGTAATACAGCTTTCTGTGGGACCGGCAAGAGTTCTTGCCTTAACGAAGACAATGTGAGAGCTGCTGACCAGTTTGACTTGTACGCCACGCAGCAGAACAAATACAGCCACGCGGTCGGCCACAAACCGATCGCGTGCCAGAGACAAGACGCGCTGACCGAATCGCACTTGCAGACCACAAGTGGCAGGAATATAGAGACAAAAGACGAACTAAAGAAAAAGAAAAACCTCAACCGCTCTGGGAAACGTGGAAGGCCATCAGGGACCACAAAATCAGCAGGGTACCGCACCAGCACAGGTCGACCCCTGGGGACCACCAAAGCAGCTGGATTTAAGACAAGTCCAGGCAGACCCTTGGGTACAACTAAAGCAGCAGGATACAAAGTCAGCCCAGGCAGACCTCCAGGTAGCATTAAAGCTCTATCACGGCTTGCAAATCTAAGTTATACTTGTGGCAGTGCAGCTTTTCCCTATCCCATGGTGCATAACAGAGGAGTACATGCTGCTGGTGAAACTAGTAGCAAAATCAAACAGCCTAACGAATGAAAGGAGGGAATTAGTAACTCCTTACTAATCCGCTTTACTCTGAATTTTGGCATGTTTCTTGCATTTTGTTATAGTGTTTGCCTAAGTCTGAGTTTCTAGATTTTATTTTTAGTCGAATAATACCATAGCCTACGGGTGCAATTCAGTAACTTCTAAAGCAGTGTTGAGAAGGCACTGGGTTTTTGTTGGTTTTAAATCATAATTTATAAGAAAGTCTGACGTGCTGTGTTATGTCTTGGTGTCGATACTTAAGTAACGTCCGTGTTCCTACTTTTACGTTCAATTTCTGCTAAATCTAGTTGTGTGGTTATGCATTAAAGAGTTGAAGGAAGGAGGACAGAATTAGCTGGCTGTTGGTTCATGATGTGGCCTATCCCACAATAAGGAACTTGGCTAGATGAGTTCTTACTTGATCAGAAAAATTGATCAAGAAAGCAGCAAGCTACCTTGTCCACTTCTGCAGGAGCTTCTACAGACCTCAGATACCGAAAAACCTAACAAATAAACAAAAAAAAACCACCCAACCTTTTTTCAAGTACTGATTTCAGGTGGCATTTGTTTCAGGAGTTGTAGCATTAAGTCCATTTCGACTAATGCTCCAAAACTATTTTTGACGACGACAAAGAAAACTGAGCGTTTGTACAGCGAGTTACAGCTTCACAGCGCCTTATTACCACGAGCTAGTTTGCCTTTAGGTGATAGCTGTTCTTTTAGTTCTGCTCTAGCAGGATTCTGCCTAATAGTCCTTATACCAAACCACAAATAACTCTTGGAAGTATTTTCTAAGAAATTAAGTACTGTTCATTTTTAGTTACACATATTAAACAGTATGTTCTTAAATCTGTAAATAGCTATTTACACTGGGTTTTGCCTTTAAAATCTGTGCTTAGCCGGCAACGGTTTAATAGGTTTTTAAAGTATTAATCTCTAATGTTTACAAATTAAACTTTTTAAATAGATGCTGTTGCCACCTTTTCAGACATAGTTTTGCCAGACACTGCTGGCAATGTAGTTATTTTGTTGTTTGACACTTACACTATATTTAAGTTATGGAAGTTTATATATCTACCAAAGGACACCGTTTTGATGATTATAAAATCCTGATGCAAGCAGGATGCAGTTTACTGCACTGCTAGACCCCAGATATAAAGTAATTCATCTATGCATGCAAGCTGAAACAAAAATGTTGTTGGTTAACTATAAATACCTTTCTTGACTCAAACCTTCCCTCCTTCCAAAAGAAATGTTCCAGTTTTCAACTGGGTGTACTTAACTTTTTCATTTTTAAGTGTGGGAGAGTGTGTGAGTGTGTGTGTCAAATGCTTTAATCTAGACTTCAAAAAAAAAAAGTCCTCAGTGTTGCATATTGTTTGTTCTAAATTTATTTTACTGGAATTAAAGCATTTTTTGTTTTGTTTTGGGTTTGTTTTTTTTTTTTAATCTGGAAGAAAATTTACGTTTAAGTTGTTTCACTATAATGTGACATTATGATAAATTTGTAGCTTCAAATATCTGGGGAGGGGGAATTATACAGAGTTTTCAGATTTGGGGGACCATAAAAATTTGGGTTAATTGATCCCGTGCTGAATGAGTAACAATGCTGATAATTTTTGCTGACATAAATGCTATTCTGGCCTGCTGTCATTTTGATGAGAACTCTTGATTTCAGTGATGACAACTTAAGAAACAGATGTTTCATACCTTTTTTATCAGGAAAAAAGCAGCAAGCCTTCAGGTGTTCCAGTGATGCCTAACACATATTGCGCTGGACTTTATGCTGTACTTTACAATAGGTGTGTTGAATTGTTTTGGGGGAACTGTGTATGCACTGGCAACTAAGACAATGAACCTCAACTGTACTGGATGGCTCCTTAGTCGATAGCTGAACTAATGGCAGCTAAACTGCTACTAAAAAAAAAAACAAGTTTCTTCTTGCTGAAGCTATGAAGCAGTTCAACGGTCTGTTCCTCGCAAGTCTGACATTTTAGCAGTCTCAGAACGATGTAACTTCCGACACACACAAAACGCTAACGTGAGTTAATTCACCCTCAGGATCTGTGTTGTATTGGCTGTTTTTAATCGGATGAGTTTTCAACAAAAGACTGCTTTAAGTTCTTTCTGAACTCGGCTGGCAAAGCAGTCCTCTTCAGCTGAATGTAAGGACCGCAGGAGTGGCACACCTCGCTGGCAGGGACCGTGTTGCATGTCACCACTGTACCTTGGAGAAGCTCCACCTCTTACCTCCTCCTGCTGTGATCCTGCGCTCTCCTGTTCCGTTCCTCACCCGACGGTGCTGTGCCGTGCGTCAGGAGACGATGCGGATGTGTTGCTGTTCTGCTCGCGTAATGAATTCCGTATTCGAGTATGCTGATGAAATAATGAAATCATCTAAGCAATTTCTGTTCATTACAGTGTTTATTAATTATATCAGATGGAATATAATCCCAGTAATAAACCAATTAACGTTGGCAATTGTGAAATGATGAGCATAAAATAGAAAAGTGTTCGGAGAGCCTATAAGGGGCTGCTCGGCACTCAAGATTTAGCAAGGAGACCAGAAGTGCACTGCTGGGCGTTCCCGAGTCTGGTTTGGGTTGTATCTGATTATGGTTTACTGGTGCCGTGCAGCGAGGGGAAGGAGGAAAAAAAAAAAAGAAGAGACTCAAAGGGAACTAGAAATGGAATTTTGAAATACTTCTGCTTTTCCTATATATAATCTGCAGAATACATTGTGCTTTTTTCAACACTTTTCTTTCCATGACAAACACTGAAACAGCATGTTAATGCCTAAACTTTATTAGTACTAATGGGAAAACTGGCCTTTTCCCCCCATAGTATGAAAACAGTACTTGTAAGGTAAATTGCTTATTTTATATTATATATCATAATTCAGCTATTCATAAGCTAGGATCACTGTTGTGTGTTAACACTGTTCAGAAGATCTACATGTCAAGTTTGTTTTTTAATAATTTCTTTTAATTATCAAGTTTCTAACGTCTTATTTATACATAAATGAAATGTATTAGCTTGCTATTATTCCTTAATGATGCTATACAAGTTCACTGTTTAATATACATATAGTAACTACTATTCAGCTCATGATTAAATTTACTTAAACTTTAAAACCAAATAATTTTGCTACTATAAAGTCTTGCACTGGACATATTCAAGATGCTAGCACCATATTTTGGCAGATAAAAATCAAATACCATCAGAAGTGGCTGACTTTGATATCAAAGATAGTATTTTTAAACTCGGCTTTGTCATTAAAGCAATGTTCTTTATATCTTGGATTTAGTTTAATCAAAATAACTATGTATCAAGAGCCATTAAAGATCTCTGTTCTGAATGAATATATTTTCATTTTATCTGAAAGATCTTAAGAGTTCAGTCAGGATAAAACCAAGCCTTGTCCAAGTGGGAAAGCGATGTATCTGTGAAGAGAATTACTTGGAACGACAATACACCGAGTAACTCAGATGAGGATTTAACTCCCTCCCCCGTGTTTGGAGAGCTTTAAAAGGCAGAGCAATGTGAAGTCATTGGTCCGATGGTTTCATTAGCTGTGACTCTGCTTTCTTTGTTGTATGTATAATAATGTTTCACGCTATCCATAGAGTTGACAGTTAAAACAATTGATAACAATCATAAATACTTTGAACTGCAGACTTCATTTCTGACCACAAAAGAAGTTTATTCTCTTCTATTTTAATGCGTATATTTTAACACTGCTTAAATATATTTATGACTTTAGTAGAGACTAGACCTTTCTCCTTGTGATGATTTCTTTTTTTTTTTATTCTTCAAATAGAAAAATCTGTATTCTGAAATTTCAACCACTTTCCAATACTCTAATCTTCCATCATTTGCTTTTCCACAGGTTGACTTTGGGGGAAACGGTAATCTCTTAAATAACTAGTATCAGCACCCCGTCCTCTGCTGTAAAAAGCCTGATTAGATACTGTGTATGTTTTTATGTCCATGAACTTGAGCTACTCGTGTGCAATTATGTGTATGGGAATGGAGTAGTGTTCATGATCTGTATTTACATCATCATATGGATGTATATTTATTAATAAAGTTAATACTTTAAAACCTAACCATTTTTTCCTCTCGGCTTTTATTAATATCTCTTACAATCTGCCTGGAGATGCCTGACAGGCACTGCCAGCCAGCCTGGCTGATGGCCCGAGCCCTTCTTTTGGCTAAACGGAAATGCTGCTCCTTCTCCTGACCTCTCAGTCACAGTTGAAGTGACTCGAACTGGCATTGAAATGTTTTGGTGCCTGGCAGGTTGTTGAGTTTGTCCCTTGTCTCCCTGGAGTGTAACTGAATCCAACTGATTCCAGACTGCATTTGTGGCTGCACGGACTTCGGAATGCACAAAGGATTTGTGAGTAGGGAGGCCACTGGAATGTGCTGTTTAAAAAATAGAAAATAAAGGAATAAGCCCACACTTTTCAGTGTGTTTCGCCTTCTGAATTTCAAGATGATAATGTGTATTGCTTGATGCCCACAAGTGTCGTAGGCCTGACTTAAGGCACAAAGCCTGTATGAATTGCAAGGTATCAGAAAATAGAGGAATGTTGCTTGGTTTTTAATAAATTGAAAACGCTGCTACAGTAACTTAATTGGTCTTATCCTTTCAAATAGGAGAAGAGGGAAGGAAAGGAGTTACAGCTCTGTACAAATAAATAGTAAGCTACTAACTTTTTTTTCCCCCCTCCCCACATGGAAATCAATTTGAGAGTACTTAAATTTCTGATGCAATGGTGGTCATTATTCTGTGCTGAGTAAGGTGTATTTACCCTGTAGTCTAGCAATACTGTCATTCAACTTCGGTGAGGTGTGTGCTTTGCGTACCACCCGACCCCTCTGGGTTTTGTTTTCCTCTACTGAAGTTTTTCAGTAGGTAAACCTACCTGCTGCATTCCCCACTGCTCGCTCTGCCTCCTCCCCTTGCTCTCCAGCACCCTCTCTCTCTTTTCTCTTCTATATACTTTCAAAGGCCCCAACTACAACTAAAGTTGAAATGTTTTCAATATCAGTTGCAGTTATTTTACAGACTTTTAAGTTGGTTTTACCTGAGAAAAGACATCTGATGCCTTTCTGCTGCTGTTGTTGGCCATTCTGGTAACTCTCTGGCTTTCAAGGTGACTGATACATTCAGAATGGAGTTTGATAGGTCTGCTACATCCTGGTCTAAAAATCAGTTTGTGGATGTGATTCCTCGAGCAAAACAGATTATTTTCTTGGCTGTAATGAAACCCTAAGTATTAAAGTCAGTCATAAATTGCATCGTACAAGAATAGGGGCTTTTCAGTTGTGTTGGAGGTCACCTGTCTGCTTCCATGGCTGCTGTGTTCCCTGCTGTGCAATGAAAGCTGCAGGTTGTTGCTGGTGCATGAGGCTGGGTGCAGCTTCTGCTGACAGGACCAGTTCATGATTTCTTCGTGCCAATGAACCAGTGTTGGGGTGTCTGCTATGCAAGCTGGACATCTTGAAGATGACTCCTTTAATAATTTCAGTGGTGTGTATGAGACACCAAGGCTCACTTTGGAGCTGGACTGGCTTTTTGGACCTTCAACAGAGGTGTCTTTTGGACCAGGACAAATGATTGTTCTTGACAGTTGATCTTTTACAGCTGCAATGCCCAGAAGTAAAGGGCTGACTCTGCCTTGCATTGCTGTTTGCATCAGGGTTCTGCCTGGGGCTGTGTGTTTGTTGCTTAACATTTAAGAGAGGCGAGGCCTGACCAGGAGGAATTGGCAGCCCAAAAGCTACCACGTTTTGGAGCTGGCTTCTGCCCGGGTTCTCTGCATGGCCTGGGGATGGGAAAATCACCACAGAAATACCTGCTTACCCCACAGGGTTGCTGGAAGGAACCATTAATTAACACCTTCTACCTGCTTTGAAGCTGAAAAACATTGTGGAATTCTTAAGTGTTGTTTCAATGATCTGAGAGAGATAAATCTTCCTTTCATGTTGTTTTCATACCACAAAAGCACGCGTTTTAATTAGGGAAAAAAATACCACAGCAACGATTAGTGCAAGTTTGATTCCTTAGAGCAGACCTTTGAGATATGCATAATGCTAAACTGTGTATTTGCTGCTTCAAGTGGTCATATTTTAAAAGAAAAATGTTTTCTCAATGTGGCTGCGATTGAAAGAAGTTTAGAAAGTCCCACTTCCCAAATTTAGGTGTAGGTTGCAGTTGCTCAGGTGACCTCAGCTGAGATGCTCTTGACTTGAACACTCGTCGTGTTTTCTTCTACCTCATTTTGGTGCTTTGAACACAGAACGTTGTAGCAGTGAGGATGTTCGGATGACCCGAGTGGGAATGTGGCTCTTTGTCCCAGTCCATCTCCTCTTTCACTCCTCTTGCCATGAAGGAGCCCAGTCTGACTGAAATTGGAGGCAGCAAAGTCCAGCTGCAGGAACCTACGATGCACAACCAACCACCGAGGTTTGGTCTTTTCTCATCTTCTCAGCTTCAGACTCATCTTCTGCAAGTCCTCCTCTTTCTAAATTTCAGACCATTCCCCAGCAAACAGCTTTTTAATGTGTCCAAGATTTCTGAATAGATGCAAAACTGTAACTTTTTTATTTTTTTTGCTGGAAAACAGACGTTTGGCATTAAAAAATCAGAGAAATGTAAGCCACTGAACATAATTTTGCAACAAAACTGGAAGGCAGTGTAAGGAATGTGCCTTCTCCGTAACGTTAAGCACTGGAATAGTACATTTGCTTTGAGTTACAGATGATAAAGTCTGATGATAATTCTCGGGAGTCGATTTGTGTTCCATTAATAGATGATTATAGTCACCAGGAAAAAAAAACAAAACAATTTTGCTTAGCATAACAGTGGGAAGGATTAAATCCACAGGAGCATCTCAGTTGGAGGCACACTGCCAGAAAACTCTTATTTTAAAAGTTTAGAATATTGTCACCCAGATCTGAGACCCAACCCCATCCAGGGGCTGTGGCAGGGGGACACCAGACCCCGATGGCACAGCCAGGAGCCTCACGCGGTCCTGGGTCAGAAGGAAAAATGGTTTCACGTTGAAAATGCTCCTTTGACCAAACTCAAAGGTAAAGAGAACTGGGAGAGGGGCAGCTTTTTCCTGACTCATCCACATCGGCTTGGATTCCTTGTAGGCTTTTGCTTTCAAGCTGTGTGGCTGCTATCAGTTGGTCTAATGAAGTATTTTCCTTCTGTGTGCAAACCTCGGTTTAGATCTTTAGTTTCTTATGTCCTTGATATTAATACTTATGCAAATGGGACTTTGAAAGAAAAAAAATGTAAGCATTTAAGGAACATAGTAAAAAAAAAACGGGGTATCCAACATAGTACTTCAGAGTGACATTTCCAGAATGCCCCAAATGGTCCTGAAGCTGAAAACAACTAATTCTGTGACAGGAAGGTTATGTCCTAAAAAGAAACAGAATCTTTCTGTGAGCCTGTGATTTATTTCCCCTTTCAGCTTGGGTGCTTTGGTTGATAGGCTGACGGACAGGTGCTCATCTTTTCTTTTTAGCTTTAAAAAATCACACCTTTAGTTCTCAAGCTTTTCCCCGTGCCCCAGCCTGGCTCTAGGCTGAAGTTTCCATGTGAAGATCCCAAACTGAATCTGTGCTTCTCTAGGGGGTGGAAACAGGAAAATCCTTTGGCAGGCTCTTAGGAAGTCCTGGTCAGGGCAGGCCCTTAGGGCTGGGATACCAGGTTAGAACAAACCAATGCTTTGGGGATTAATTACAGGGTGCAGTTGTGCAGCCCTCTCAGTTACCCTTCAACCGTGTCATCCTGACGATTTGACAGGATGTTACTTCCCTCCTTGCGAGAATTTTTGACCTGAACGAATTTAAATCAACAGTGAAATGCCTGGTGATCTCCAGCAGCATCAGCTGGTAGAAACTGGGCCCACGCAGCGTGTCCAGTTACAGCCTGGTCAGCGGCCTTGGCCCCGGGCACGAAGGGACGTGTGTCGCTGCCCTGCAGGGCGGCTCGGCCGGGCTGACAAGAGAAAAGTTGCTTAAAAACATAACAGATCTGGATTGAATACTGGCAGGCACCGGGGCAACGGGACCTGAGCTGAATTCCGGTTTGTTCCCTGAGTTTTCGTCCCCTCAGGTGGAGCCCGCAGGCGAACGCGGCCCCTGATGATCGTGGCCTCACACTGCCCGGAGGCCTCTTCCCGCAGAAGTACGAAGAGGCCGAGCGCCTGGAGGAGGAGCCGGTGCTGGGCGCGGCTCGGCCGCCCGGCAGCAGAAGCGCGGAGCCGGGTGCTGG
>JANHFX010008957.1:0-20561 GCA_027560015.1 Chloroceryle amazona
TCTTCTCTTTTCTCTTCTCTTCTCTTTTCTCTTCTCTTCTCTTTTCTCTTCTCTTCTCTTTTCTCTTCTCTTCTCTTCTCTTCTTTCTCTTCTCTTCTTTCTCTTCTCTTTCTCTTCTCGCTTTTACTTTCTTGCTTTCTTTGCTTTCTTTCTTGATTGGAGGAAACAGTTTAGTACCTAAAAAGGTACAATTTAGCACTAAGAAAGTTCATCACTTTCCTAACACAGTGAACTTACTGTGAGAAAACAGCAATGAAAACCAGCATAGCAATAGGAAATGCTGAAATGGACCATGCTGGTTTGGGCCATCAGCTGTGCCACCCTGATCTGGTGATCTGAAGAACTCAGATGAACTCAAGTTAACCTATAGAAACAGCTCCTTGAGGCCCAGCTTACAGGAAAAAAAGGTTGTGTGGGGAAGCCTCCTGTAATACTTCTATTATCCAAAACATATGTGACTCTTGTTTTAACACCTTTTAAAAACAATGCCTCTTTTAGGTGTCATGCTCAATAAAACACTTGTTCTCCAAAACTCAGAATGAATTAGAGAAAGAAGGAGAAATAAAAGCCACACATTTTATCATTACATTTTTATTGAAATTTAAACACCCAAGTGAAAGAGATTTACATAAAAGAATTTGACCTACACGGTATACCATACATGATTGAAAATTACTTTGCCATTCTTCATAAAGTCTCAGCTTGACTGGCAGATAGAATGTAAAAGCAATATGTGAGCTCTGCTTTCATTTAAATTTGCACTCTCAGGTGTCAAATAGTATTATATGTTTTTGCTTAATATTTTACAACAGCAAGGACATTAGTTCAGTATCTTTCTAAAGAAGAACCCAACATATGCCAAAACAGACAGAATTTCGAATTCTTTATCTAACATTTTATAGTCATGCTTTCAGAGAGTAAGCAGATTTCAATAGGGATACTTTTGTTGAAAGTCAGGGGGACCTAGATCGTCATTTTAAATAGAGCTTTATTTATTTAGGGAAACTTTTATAGCATCTGTAGGCTTCAAAGGAGTTAGGCATCTAATTTTCCCTAAGTAAATTTTGGAAACCCACTTTTCCGAACACAAAGTTCCAAGTCATAATATCTATTACACTTAAATCAAGAGTATGATTAATGGCATTTTATCCCATATTTATTGCACTGTTGATTTCAGTGTAATAGATAGTAAAACAAAAATTTCAAATTGCCTTGAAATTTGAAACAAAATGATTTTTAAAAAATAAAATAGATAACTCCTTCAAAACATCCACTGACAAAACAAAAACAAAAACCAAAACCAAAACCTTAATTTATTTTTTTTCTGTGAATGATAAAGATTTGTCATTTCCAAAGTCTGTCTGCAACATATCCAGTCTAACAAAAATTTTGGTCTACCATCTACATGTAATAAAGATGATTGCCAGAGGAAAGATGAGCTAAACTACAAATCTTTCACTAAATTGTTTCAGGACTTCCAAGTAACTAAAAGTAGGATTAAAATGCATCAAGAAATGACACAACAATCTGATATGCATTTGAACTTGTAAATCTGGACATATAGAGAAGCTGGTGGAGAGAAAGGTGGAGGAGAGAAATTTTTATCAGAGTAATGGTGAGTAAACATCCTCCAGTGAGGACAACAATAAACAACCTTACTAACCTGTGTGAAACACACGACTAGGAGAAATCTGATGTAATGAAGTTATCTTGGGGGGGGGGGGGGAAGAATAGTTCTGTAAGAGAAGGGATGAGCCATGGGAATACTAAGTCTCATTTCTAGGGATGTGGCTGGAGTACAACCAAACAAAGGGCACAAGAGAGAACAGGCAGGACAAAGACTTATGTGTAAGCTTCCAAGCTTCATCAGTAATGAAGCTGCTTGGAGTTGAAACAGGAAAAGAGAAGAGCAGAACTTGCTGCAAAAAGTCTTTAAGAGTTGAATTACTTCAAGGATAGTCTTGGAAATAAAGCTAAAACTGAATGTATCATGAGAGAGCAGAGAGGAAAAAAAAAAAGAAAGGTACTGGTGGCTGATAAAGAAGCATAGAAATATATGTAGCATTTTCTGAACTATCCAGATTTAATCATTATATTTAGATTGGTGTATTTCTACTGAAATTGTGAATTAGAGATTTTTGCACCTTATATATGAGAAAATAATATACATATAAAAAATGTGCATTAATAAATTTAAAAATTATAATACATGAAAGGAATAAAGTCTAAGTATTATTTAATATAGCATATTGATAAAAATTTATACATGTAAGAATATTAAATAGTAATCCCTAATTATAACAACTATATATTATTAGAAAATGGGCTGCTTACTTGTTTTAACATTTTCAAAAATCCAATTTTAGTGTGAAATTGCCTTATTTGATGAACCATTCTAGTGCAAGTAAGCCTGCATTTTTTCATGGAAAACTGTTTCACTGTATGTTTTCAATCCCATTAATAATGTATTTTCTTAAAGTGGTATTCACTTAGGAAGTAAAATGGGGACTTAAATACATAATAATACATTATGTAACTCAGCAGTTAAAGTCAAGATTATGAGGAATCTATTTACTAAAAGACTGGACTAGATACAGCTCATGAACCGTGAAATATTTCATTTTCCCATTATTTTGAATTTTCAGGTTTCCCATTCATAAATGACCTCCCATCCTACTTTGAATTGGCTGTAGCTTTTTTTAAGCAGGGGCAACAACAATTTAGAATCAACTGTTGAAAAACAAATCCTAGCATAAATTCTTCTGCTCATCAGTAAAAAAGCAGTGAAGAGACTAATCTCCTTGAGTGCTTCCACATAACTATTGATTCTTTTTCGGTAGTGCTACCGCTACCATACAAAAGTGATGCATACAAAGGTTAGAGTCAACCTTCACAACGTCCTTTCTAAAAAAGTCTGAGACGGGAAAGTTTGACTGGGCTGTTGCTCTTCCATGGATATTTATTTCATCAGTGAATCTTTCCTTTCAAATTACCAAGTCTTTGTCTGTTTGTTCCTTTACTCTTTAAAGTCTTTGTTTGGAGTACCTGTATGCATCACTCTGTGTGAAACATTGTAGGGTATTGGGAAAGCTTGTCTTTTTTTTTTTTTCTTTTAAAAAAGTATTACACCCAGTGGTATCTCAGACAGTGTGTCTCTGTGTCTGTCCAGCATAGACAAACCCCTATAATCCCTAACTCTTTATATGTGTGTCTCTCCTCCCAGACTTGTTTTTGTTAGTTGCTATGCACCAGAGAATCAAAGCTGTCTTGATGGATCATAAATAACAAGCCATATGTAGGTAAAAATGCTATAAAAAGCTACATGGTTCAGGTTTAACCCACTCATTAGCATGCCTCCCAGTTTCTCCTGTGAGCCATACCCCTAGAGGCTATCAGCTTGTCATAGTCTCAGCTGAAAAGCTTGGGATCAAATTGCTGAGACTTAGGCAGTGAGCTTCTGAGATTCCCTGGTTTGTTTCCCAACCTGTCAGCAAATATTGTGGCATTCACATAAAAGGAATGGATCTGTATTTGAATTACTGTGCATCTCGTATGCCTGGATCTCTCTTCCTTTGATTTTTGGAAAAAAGTAAATCATTGTTCAATATATACTGTAACCAGAGAAAATAATATCTTACACACTTCTTGTATCTTCACTTCCCATATGCCCTCATGAAACTCAGTGCATGCTTTATACCACTGTTTCCCACCAATCCCCAGTAAATTGTCCAAAAAGATTTCTAACATTTCAGAAGATCAATAGCGCAGTGGTATTGAGTTTTGTGTATGTCAGAGGGGTGGTTGTTCAGGTTTGACCTTGGTGCACTGCTATGAGAGGACTATCCACTGCAGCTGCCTAGGTTCTTCCTATGCTATTCCTGTACTTCTCTTACTATTCCTATATCATTCCTATATTTCCTATACCATTTTTGTTACTTCCTATACTATTTCAGTACAGACAAATAACAAATTTTAGGATCCAAATCTATTATTTTCCTTGGAGTTTATTTGATAGTAATTTCTCAGCCTTTTTGAAAGAGGTAAGTAATGATGTAAGGAGAAAATACCAGGAGAAACCTGCTGAAATAACTGTTATGCTTTTCAGGAATGAACAGATCTCTGCATATTTTGATACCTGTAGAAAAGGTGGGAAAGGAATTTTACCAGAGGGAATCAAGGGTTAATTTTTCTTTTCTCTCCTTGTCCCTTCCTAGCAACACCTGCTTATTTCTTTCC
Organism: Chloroceryle amazona; assembly: GCA_027560015.1. Taxonomy (NCBI): domain Eukaryota; kingdom Metazoa; phylum Chordata; class Aves; order Coraciiformes; family Cerylidae; genus Chloroceryle; species Chloroceryle amazona. The sequence goes on from JANHFX010008957.1 coordinate 4,237, forward strand.
TGTGTCAGTTCTGCCTGCAACCATATCACTGTGTAGCTCCCTCCTTTTAGGTCAAGGACTTGTCTGCCTTGATATAAATATTAATAATTCCAGTTCTTTACAAAGAATGATGTACATGTTGGGTGGGAAATTTTTAAAAAGCCAAACTCCTTAAAAACTAATCATACTAAGGGACAGAGCATTGTCTAGTAAAAGGAGTGGAACTGGAATAGGTGACTTCTAAGCTCTGTCTTTGAATTCTTTGACATAGAAGTAATTTAATTCTTGTGATGTGGTTTATCCTCCTGTAGAATGATTCTAATAATAATTGCCTGTCTTACAGCATGTTCCAAGACTTCACTAGTGTTTATAGAGTGCTTTGTTTGTCAGGTTTGAGTTCTTTGACTCAAAACTCTAGAGTGGGAAAACAAGCAATGAAACTGTTAATTATTACTAAGCAGCTGGTAAAGTAAAGCAGAGTTCTTCATTCACACTAACAGCTTTTTTCTGTTCATCTTTGTGTATATGAAAGTGCTGCATCCTATCAGATCCTGAATTAAAAAAAAAAAATTCTAAACCTTCAATGTGAGGAAGATGAACTGAAATTATCTGACAGATCTTAGTTTTTGGGATGTGAGTGAGGCAGAGATAGGATAGATAGCAAGGACGTTTTCATGATATTAAAGGAATGTATTCAACAAATCTGATCAGAAAAAATATTTTATTATTATTTTGTTCATAACATTGGGTTGATAAAGTCACACTATGTTCTAATATCATCCAAGCATTCTCTGGAGCTTTTTTTGCACTGCTTGGTTTCTTCAGGGCACCTATTTGTTACCTCAGTGGACACTAATCCGAACACACTCCCTATTCACAACATCACAGCTCCTCCAGCCTTTGTGTTCACAGCTGAAATTTCTCTCTCACGGAGAAAATAAGCCAAGGGTCTTCCCTGTATACATTCTCAGTGCATTCTTACACTAAAAAATAAATTTCCACTTTAAAAGATAGATAACATGTACTCATATGCCTTATAGTTCTCTCATTATACAATTTTATTTATTAAATCATGATTAGTTTCACTTCTAAAATCAATCTGTGGTTTCAGAGATGATATGTTATCGAGAAACAGTGAAAAACAGGCAATTCACAGAGAAAATCCAATGAACAAGGACAAAAACATATGACAGACAAATCAAAAGACTCATTTGGTTCTCAGTTCCATAGGAACAAATTCTGTGAAGTGATTTTGCATTAACAGATATCTTGCAAAAATACATTGAAAACATCCATGGAATGTCTACACTAAGGCGAAGATCCTCCCGGCTCATTTTAGTGGGATAGCTACAATGAAATATTTTATTACTGTAACTTCAACTCTCAAAGGTCCAATTCTATCTCAATTTTATTTGAAGTGTTAAAATTATTGTCAGTATTTTGGGTTAATATTTTTATTTTTATTCATATTATTAAGGGATTTGTGGGAAATAATTGGGAAAAGATAGTTAAAGATTCATTTTCATAATATTTCAAATAGTTTTGAACATAAAAAGGGAAGAAATAATGTTCACAACCATCCACATATCAAAATGGCATGAAACATGCAAGTCTTTCTGGAAATACATCAATTCCACCATGCACAAAAAGTAGAATGACACTGGTCAGAAAGAATTTTTTCAGTGATTCCCCTTAAGCATAGACAGTTTGTCAGATGTTCAGATTTTCAGAATATGTATGTAATCTCAGATGGGGATAAGATTTTGAATTAATGTCCTTACAGCAGAAAGAAAAAAGAACAAAGAAAACAAAGAAAGAAAGAAAAAAAAAAAAACAACAAACAAACCAAAACACTTCAACCCTGTCTTGTAAATTAACTAGTAATGTAGATTTCATTCAAAGTGATGTATAATATATGTATATCTATGTAGGTGAAAGACAAGTAAATTCTAAATCTATTTGGATCTAATACTGATGTATCTGATTTTGGCAAGAGATTCCTGGATTTTTCCAGTGTCTCATATACTGCAATTTCCAGCTGTCTCTTAGTTTTGATATGTTTCCTGTTAGTAACATAACCATTTTTCAAGTCCTAAACTCACAGCTTCTGATTATACTTGCAAATAGTCAGCTAAAGTACATCTGTTCTTTACAGAGAAATACAGGTATACTTTTTTTTTCTCCATGGTATTGACTATGGCATACCAAAATATATACTAAATAATTTGTATATATAGTCTTTTACATTAAACACTGCATAATCTAGTAAGAAAGCATATAGACATAGATACGTATCTAATTTAGTCACTAAAATATTCTGCTAAATAGAAAACATTTGGGAAATAAATGTATGATACTTTTATATTACACTAGGCTACTTGTTTTAAATCCATGTAGGTATACAACTGACATTGATGGAAAGCCTTGGAGAAGGTTTTTTGCTCACTAAGCACAGATTTGCATGATGGCAATTTCTCCATTACTGCTGATATTAAGAGTCTGTATTCATCTACTTGACAATTATGTTGCCTCCCTTACACCTTCCTTGTTCCTCACTGTAGCTTGCTGGACTGGAGAGTAAAGATCCTTCATTTAGCTGTCATCCAGACCTGACACCCGAACTTAATTTAGAAGAATAAGATTATTGCAATGCAAAATAATTCTTAGTATCTGTATTTAAGGTATACAAAATGTACTGCAATTTTAATAGCTCAGTTATTCACATTTTTTCTTCAGTTGCTGCAGAACACACTTTAAAACATATGTTTTAAATTACATAAAAATATATTTTATGTTGGTGCACTGAAAGCAATCTGGAGAACAAAATTTCCCAGAAGCAACAAATCTGGCATGATGTTTATTATTATGTTCTTATATCCTGAAGTTTGGTTTTTGTTTTGTTTTGCATTTGTAAATTTGGTTTTGGAGTGGTAAAGGTAAGAAAGGAACACTTTCTATTAATATATTGAGTCAGAGAAATTTAGGAATAAATCAGAAAGGAAAATTAATTATCTTTATTTTTACTGGCAAAAAAGGTGGGGCAGTGATAATACAGAGAGTACTAAATTCTTAATACACACTAGATTTAGTAGATTTTTCTCTTTACACAGCTCTGGCCACTGTTAGTGGCTTTACCAATAAGTGGACATTGAATCATGAATAATTGCATTGAAAATTCCTTGGTATTTGGTATGTCTGTGCATTCTTGATATAGAAATTTACCTGTAGCTCTGATGGATTATTTATCGAGTCATTACATAAAACCAGAGAGTTTTAGAACTATCCCTCTTATCCTTAGTTTTCACACATTTGTGCTTAGTATGTAATGACAGAAGCTTAACAAAGGAGTTGCTACTCATTCTCTGGACAGAAGACTCCCAAGAGGAGCTCCAAACTCCTGTCAGAAGATGAGAGCCAAGATGAATTCCTTTGTTATTTTGTGAGGATAGTCTACTGTCATCCGCAGATGTTTTATTTGCCATCGACATCCAGCAAGATGTTCAGTGTTAAGAAAAACTAAATGACAAGAGCAGATGATTCAGATTACTGTATTAAGCAGTTTTCTGCAATCAGAAATGGCCCAGCAAATTCCTGCTGGGCTTGGAGGAATTTTGCTTTTATTCCAGTTTAACAATGAGCCAGAAAGGAGACATTTGAAGCAATAAAGTGAGGAACAGATGGGTGAGCCAAAGGTTAGTGTGAATATGATCCTCTGAAAATTATCTTGATGGTCATCATTACTACAGACTGACACAAGAAACGTCATTGGAAGAAACAGAGGAAAGTAGCACAAGCACAGAGGGATTAAAATCCCTCCCCAGAAGAATATGTACATATTAATTCATAAAAAGGATTTCATGCATCTTCAGAGCTACTAATTGGGGATGTAGGTGGTCTCTAAAGTTATCTATAACATAGACATCTTTAGTAAGGACACCCTAATTGGAATTCCTATGGAGTTAGAGTTGCTAAAACAGACTCATAGGTTTCAGAGGATATTAGTTGCCTTAGGTAGAAATGCATTTTATTAGACAGCTCTCCCTGAGAATGCTTTCCCCAGCTCTCATGTGCTTTGCCTCGGGGTTGTGATATACATTACCATAGACAAGCACAGTTGTCTCACTGATTCATAGATTGTAGTGGGGGTATGATCCGTTACCCTAATTACCATGCTGAAAGAAATATTCAAGAAAAATATAAAAAGATGTCTTTTTAAGCTTCATATACAGAAATTCATGTGTAGCCAAGTGAATGAATGCAACAAAGTTTACTGTGAACATGGTATTATACCCAATGATACAGACTGTAATTCCAGTGCAGTCTATAGGAAGATGCCAAAAACTAGATCCAGCTGCACATTTTATATTCTTTTTTTTTTTCCCCTTTCTGCTACTTGCATGAATGTATGGTATAAATAGCAGGTTTTTGTTTGTTTGTTTAAATTGACTGAACTAATCTTGGCAAAGAGTATAAAGAATGAAATATAAATCCATAAAAATCTCAAAAAATACAACAGATTTTCACAGTGAAAGAAAGATTCAATTATTTATTATCACATGATTTTGGAGGTGACTAAACTCTTGTCATGTAGACAAGAGCAGAAACAATCCATTTGAAGCTATATATCTTCCCTCACTTTTCTCTCTCTGCATCTTATGAAGATACTGGCTTGAAACCTTTCACAACTCTAAATTCAGCCTTGCTCTAAACTTGCCTGTAATCTTTGAGCAATCATAAAAATGCTTACAGGTTTACAGCATTTACAAACATTATCCAAAAATACCATGCCAGTTGCCAGCATCTCATTTGAAAAGTAATGCATATTTCCCCATGGAACTTCTGAGATAACAAAGACTTTTCACTCACTAAAATTGAAGAGAAAAAGGCAGGAATGTCTCCAGTTTCTAATGCAATTTCTATATTCTATGAACAATTATTACCTCAACACTCACACTCATGACTTCCTAATTTACTCAGTCATACATATACAGAGACAAAAAAAAAACCAAACAACTATGTATATTGTTATTTCAGCTTTCAGAGATAGCGATCATTTTTTTTAAATATTCCTGATTAGTTAGTAAATAATAAAAACCTAGATAGCAGTGAGAGCATTTTCCTCACAGTATCATTTACAGACATTAGAGAAACTGCAGCTAAGGAAAAAAAGACAAAACTGCTTAAGTCTTAAATGACCACATTAGCTTCCAATCATGTTCTTATTTATTTTACTTTCATGATATAAACTTGTTCTCTTGAATAACTTGGAAGCAATTCTTCCCGGTGATTCTGCAAGATTAAGAGGTATATCAGACTCTATACTCTGACACAACGTAAACCCAATAGACAGTGACACAGTCAAGTGTACAGAAAGATATTCCTTCCTTAAATTTAGGATTAAGGATTTAGAAGAATTTGGAGCAAATAAAATACCTCTGCCATTACAGTCTTTATACGTCATGGGAAAGACACGCATACACCCCTTCTATTAAATAATGTGAGTTCCTCCACTCCACAAAGTCAAGGTTCACAAAAGAGCTAAACCACAAATGAAAACAAAAATGTGCCTTTCAGAATACATGGGTTCCCAAGGAGTATCTCTCTCCCAGAGGTTAGCTCTATATACAGGATGCAATTTTGCCATGTGTCTGTCATTTCAAATGATTTCAAGACTCACAGGTGTATATGAAATACAGCCCATTGAGCATTTGTCAGCTGAGGTGAATCTTTTGTTGTCCCTTCCAATCCCTGCCCCTGAGATCTAAGGAGATATTTCACCAAAATATTCTTCTCAGTACATCTGTTACTAAATGTTGTCTGGAAAGGGAAAAGGACTCCACTCAAGATAAAAATGTAAGAGCATGATTTCTGTTCACCAAAAGTTCTTCAAAGTCCACTTGAATTTCTGTAAATAGAGAAAAATCAACTACTGCTCTTCCTCCACAAAACAAAGAAACAAACAAACAAAAAAACCACAACCAAACAACAACAACAAAGTGTCAAAATTTGAGTCTTCAGTGGTTATAAGATTTCTTCTAAAATGACTTTGCATTTTTAGAAGGTATTTTTTTTACAAATATACATTTTGAATGTCCAATCAAACTATTTTAAATTTCTGATGGCAAGATGTGTAAGACCAGCCCGTGCTGGTTATTATATAATACTTTCAACTAGCGCTGTTCATCTAGAATAGGTAGTGGAGGCTCTCTCCATGGGTGAGAAAACTGAGAAATGGTAAAGAAATATTTAATCTCTTTACAGAAGAACAAGGATAGGAACTGAAAAGACTGCTTATAGTCTATGTATTGACCTGAATGTTCATGAAGTCTGTGTGTTATGAAGTCTTGCATATATCCACAGATCAAAAATATTATTTATTCCAATAGCCATGACTTTTGGAGAAGATCCTGGTACATTCAATGTACTAGAAAACACGTCATTCTTTGTAAACCATGCTTTATGGTGCTAGAATTCTATTTATAGAGCAGCATAGATGAAAGAGTCTTGTTGGAAGAGATAATGTCAGATTGTTGTTTTAGCAAGCCTCAGAATTTTCTACTTTGCTATTTTCAGCTTGGTCTTTTTAGTCTCTGGACTTTGATGAAGTTGTTATGCGTAACACAAGTCTATTATGCATAACACAAGTGTGTTCTTCACAACAGCTTTACTAGTGTCTCTGGAAACCGCCAGCAAAATTTATAGTGAATCAAATCTCACATGCTTGCACTGCATTATTTTATTTTATTCCTCTAGCATCCAGACACAGACTCTGGTTATTTCTGAGCAAAAAGTATGTGGGAAAACAATTATGTATGCATGCATGTGTGTTTTATAGACATAGACAAACACATACAATCCTGTATTCATTTTTAAAACAAGTGATAAGTTACATTTAAAATACATCACTGGTTTGTAGCATTTTCTGTGAGGGAGAGATATATATGAAAGCTATCAAAAATTATGGCATCTATTTTCTGGAGGTATCAGCATGCACTGTTTAATTACACTATTTCAGAGCCAGGTTTAACTCAATGATACAATACTCAAACCACAGAATAGAGATTTAAAATAAAGAACAGTGCCTTTCCATCCTAGTAGAAACTCAAAAGAGCACAATTCCAGACTTCAATGAGCTGGGCAAATTGTCTCATCAACTTCTCTTTTCTAAGACTGCCTTTAAAAAGACCATGTAGGCAAAAGGAAAAACTCTAAAAAAGATAAAAAACAGAACAAATGTTTCAGTTTTTACTCTTAAGGCCCAAATTAAAGGCATGTATAATAATAAAAAAATAAATAAAAAACCCTCTGGAAGCAAGAAATGCTTATAAACATGCTATTGTTTTATTTTATTTGTTCCATGCACCTCCTCCCTCTGATGCCCATAAATATTTCTGTGACTAGCTGAAAATACCCCAAATTACGCTGATAAAAAATGTGTTCCTAGAGGCCAGCCTAACCAAGTTCTTTCTTCTCCTTGCATAAAGCACCAATGGATGCTCAACAATAATTCCCTGCTTAACATGCACATTAAAAACATGAGATGAGCAACGATGTTTACAACCTAACACTGGCAATTCTGGAAAGGATGGCTCAGGGCACTTCATAGCTTTTTGTTGCTGATTTGCAATATACCTGTAGTTTATGAGAACTTGCAGTTCAAGAAAAAGATTAATGATATCAATTATCTAGTGCTTACATATTATACTATATTGTTTTATTTCATTTTTTTTATTCAAGAAATATGAGCAAAGGTCTATGTAGGAATCCTGTGTAATAATACAGGCTAGCTTTTGGCCTCTGTGGATATGAAAATAAAATGTTGTGGCAAGAATTTTAATGAGCACAGATGAACTGAAAAAGTTTCTTTCAAATTCCTTTTGGTCATTGCGGGAAATATCCTGTTCCCAACTCATCATGATACTGCCACTTGCATCTTCTCCCCACACCCCTCCCACTCTCTTTCAAGCTTAAGGAATGGTTTAATTTTAACCTGAGAGATAATTTACAGTAAATATCAAAGTACAATTTAGAGTCACTTCATGTCAACTTTAACTGATACATTCCTTTGAATTAATACATATTAATTGACACTGGCATTTTTTTTGAGAAAAGATAATGTACTGAAACTAAAAGCAATTACCTTTTTTTAAATGAATGTTTGCTATTACTATTGCAGTCAAAATAGTTAATTAAATTATGATTTGAGGAATCATTGCACATGAAAGTTGTTATTCAGTTTGGTTCCTTTTTAAAGTTCTCTTATTCCCCGTGAACTGTTTAGAAATAGATCATCAGAATATACTTAACTGTCAGAGTATAGGCATGTTTTAAATTCAAAGCATGGTTTTACACCATATTTTTTTAACCTCAAAACATAAGCTATAGTAGCCACAAGGGTAGCATACATTTTTATTTTAGCGCATTTTCTGTTCAAATACATGAGGACATCTCCTTATCATATATGAACTATGCTCAGAAATGCATTTTCAGGTGTCCAATACCTTTAAAGGAAGAAATGAGGCAATGCTAGAGAGAATACTAGCAACATCAGAACTGACTATGAAAGAACTGGCGCTGGCACTGGATACAGTGTCTTCATATACAGGATAGGTGCTTTGTAGTTGACTTTGTTGTCCTGCATGCATTGCTTTGCCATTCATAGGTGACTCCCGGTTCATCTAGTGAAGGCTGAGCTTCCCTTACAATATTTTCTTGTTTGCTAGGTTTGCTGATATTATCTATAGCAACACTTAAAGCTTGTTCACATATTAATCTTTCCTCTTTACTAACATTGTATAGCAATTATCGCTACCTTTCAGTGGGCTGAGTATACTAGAGGTACAGAGGCTTAAGAATTTGCTATGAATCCTGCCACTGAAGTTTGATCTAATACAAAGTTTTTGAAACCTAGGCTTTTACTTTGGATCCTGACATTGGCCATGCTGAATGAGCAGATCTACATTTCTTCTAAGATCTGATATGTTCTCAGTACTGCTGTGTTGAGTTAGTTCTAGGTCTTGTCTTAAAATCCTAAATTTCTGAAAATTAGAGAAAAAGCTGCAGGGAATGTTAAAGAAGAGTATCCTCCATTCATGAGAATTTAATTGCAGATTGCACTGGAAGATTGATGTATTCTTACTCTTTAAAGTTCAGACACTTCTAAATGGCCTGTATTTCCAAGAGTTAATAATTAAACATCATTTCAAATGAAGGGGTAAGTATATATGTGGTGAGCTGGACACACATGTGCCCACACCATTTTTAATTTAAACCCCTTTTAACTGTATATATATTAATAAGTTATAAATGTATGCACTTTCACCCAAACTAATATAAGTTAATACCAATGCATATTTATTGTTATTAGATTTTTATAGCATTTTTCCTGTATGACACCTCATAGGCGTTAAGCTAGCTGAATTCTCTAAAATTCAGGCTGTTTAGAGAACAATAGGTCCATTCACAAGTAACATTAACTGCTTAACAATTTATAGCTCTTATTTACACTTACCTTGTGCAATATATGTAGCATAAATCTTCATTGAAACCAAGAAATTGATGGGTTTGGATATAATGAAACAAGAAAATATTTGAGATGTTTTCTTCTGTTTCATAAAAATGGTCTTTAGGCTTGGGTATAAGCAAAAATATCCCTATTAAATAAAAAATGCAATTTTAGAAAATACTTTGCTACAGTAAGGTTTCATTTACCTTGTTCTCTCTGCTCCTCCTACACACACACACCCCCACACCCTTTTACTATGTTTAACAGTGAAAGCCACCAGGAAAGATGAGCTAGGAACAGAGAAGGAAAATCATCCTATTATACAATAGCACTGACTCTGACCATGTTATAAATGATGGCAAAGCTCCAATTTTTAAAGTTGTTTCATTTAAAATCTAAACATTGAATCCCTGTGCAGTGTTTAGAGGCTTCTCAGCCTTCTCTGATTCAATTTAGAGGAAACATTTATGGGGTTTAAATTGTTCCTGGCAATTCTGAGCTCTGCTGCTTTTTAAACAAATTCTTTTTATGCAAAGCTATGCCATATATAGTCCCAGGAAATAAAATAATATCAATCCAATTTCGTTTGCAAGCTAGTTTTACTAATAGTGGTTCAATTGTTCTTTCTTCTTGGAATAAAGGGCAGTTTAAAACTGATAACTGCGAAATACACATATCGAAACACACAGCACTCCTTCTCGTATGGTATGACTAAAACACTTCTGCAATCAAATCAAGTAAACCCTTCAAAGCAGCATGTAGATTTCTTGTTGAATTATTATACCTAAGTCCAATACATTAATCAAACAGCAGAGGAGTTCAACATGAACTTTTGGTTAGTTTACTTTTTTTTTTTTTTAAGGCACATACAGAAATTTCTTTCTTGTTTAAATATGTTATAATTAAATACCAGATAGACTGTTCTCAGGGTGTCATTTCTTCTCTTGGTCATTGCTATACTATTATTCTATATATGCACATAGCTGAAGTGACACAACTGTGTTGAGTTCATCCCGTTTATTCTAATTTTATGATTTTTATAAAAAGGATGGATCTCTTCTAACTCAAGACATAAAATGCATACCTATGTACACAGATTAAACAAACACCTGAAGTTTGAATACAGTGTAACATGGTCGTATTCTCAATGCTTTATTGGCAAGTCATGAACTCATATCAATTTTAATTATGTAGTATGTCAATATCTACATAATATTCTTGAAATATTTCACTTCCATTAACTCTTTTGTATTTATTTACCTTATCTTTTTAATGCTTTGCATGTCCCTTTTAATATTTTCTTTCTCTCTTCTCTCTCTGGTATTTTGGGGTTTTTTTTCTCCTTTTTCTTCCTTCTTTTTATTTTTTTTTTCATTTAGACGGTATAATTGCCTTTTACTTTATGCTAGCCTGCTCAAGGTGCAGGCTGTTCATCACATTTGTAAGTTAGTTGCAACCTGATTTTCAAAGCTGATAGATACTTGCAAAATCTACTAACTTCAGTCAGATTGAGTATTTCAATGCCTTTCTGGAAATCAAGTTCAGAGTTGTCTTTTCATCTTAATTTACATTTTCTGCTAACCAAAACTTTTTTAAGTACTCACCTTCCACCTTTCTCATTGTGTGAGAATTTGGTAATTCTTTCAGTTCAAACCCTACCATTGAAATGATTGGCAGTACTTCCAATTAGCATAACTTCAACTAGTCAGGTGAACTGTTAGAATTTTTTAAAACTTTATAAACTGATTAAAGTTAAACCAGTACATCATTTCTCTTTCTAGAAATCTAAAAGATTTACATGAACTGTTTAGAGCAAGCACATTTTTGCTTGCAGCTGTCAAAACAGCCTGTCAGTTCAATTATCTGGAATGCCTATTAGTCAATTTTTAATAAAGCTTCAACTACTTTTCTCAGCTGTTTAATGAATAAGGTCCTTCTGCACACCTTTTAAATATGTGTTTCATGGTCCCTATGGAATTCAGAAATTATAAAGAAAAAAATGATTTGATTTACTAATAAGATGTTTTATAATTTCATGTGTTGCAAGAAACTGCCATTACTTTCTGCTTATGGGACCTCCTGTGCTCTTTTGACACTATTAGGCCTTCTGCTGAAAGCACTTTAAAAAAACATAGCGCCAGTAAGATGTTTTGTTTTAGCATCTTCCTATACTCACTAAGTCAAAGAGAGGTAGACAAACAGTTTACTTACATAGTAGTTGTATGAAAAGTCTTTGACAATTTTTTTTTCTTAAAAAAAAAATAAAATATTAATAGTAAAGCAGGAGAGGGCAAAACGGGGTGGGATAGGACCCTATACATGCTCATATTTAGTTCATGTTCATTGGATTTGCTTCATCTGCCCCCACAGTGGATCAGGCCTCTTGCCAGAGAGCTGGTTAAATAAAGTTCTTCATTTTCTGTGCAGACATGTAAGGACAAGACTGTTTACTGGTACCTACTCTCTAGATTCAGAGTGCTGCTTGAGGGGTGGGGGATGTCACTGCTTTCCCTACTATGAAAACTCAAGTCATTTAGATACATCTGAAGTTTGATGACACTTTCTCATTTAGCCTTATCCGAACAAATGAGACATGGTAAATTGAAATCCTTTCCATAAGTTAATAGATACAGATATTTTAAAATCATAATGAGTTACTTGATAGGGACTTGATACTTGTTTAAAAAGCAAAAAGAGTTTGTGTAAGGCACATGTCCAACTGTGATAAAACTGTCAGGGAACATGAGATAAGTGATGAAATGGCATAAACCTTTTATTTAAAGTGAGCATACCAACACATCATCAGGACTATTAAACTAATGGTTAAATTTTATTTCAGCATTATCATAAACAAGAAATCCTAAATCATCTCCTTACAGAAAAAAATAAAAAATAAAAAAATTCTTCTCCCTCCCTTGTACTGTCCTCTAATAGTAGATATCCTTCTAGTCCTTGTCTTTACACAGAAACTTTTAGCAGTTCTGCAACTTCCAGAAGCCTCTGACCCTTCTTTCTCCTAAGAAAAATGTCATTTTCTTCTGTCCTCTGGGAGATCTGGTTGCATGCTTGCTCACTGATCCTCTCTATGGCTGCACACTCTCTGTTCTGCTGCAAAACCTCTGCTTGCTCTGTGTCCTTCACACTTTGCTGCACATGTCCTGCTCTCCAGAAGCTTCTCTCAGCTGATCAAGGTCAGCTGTTGTCATGGAAAGCAGCATCTCCCCTTCTTCCAGAGGTTTTCTCCTGACACAGTTTTGAGCCGTTGAAACAATGCAAAGCAAGGAGCTTTCATCACTTCTGCCCATCTATAACCCTAAAAAGGAACACAAGCTAAAAAAAAAATAAAAATTTTAAATTAAAAAATATTATAATTGCAAATGGAACAGATAAACATTCATTACATTGATGTAAAGCCTAACTCTACAACTAGCCTCTAATCTTGGATGCTTGGAAGCCAGAGTACTTGAAAACAGATGCTGGTTTTAAAATTACAGCCCATGTCAGAGATAAACAGCATCATTTGAACAGAAGATTAGTGTAACCTGCTAAGAATGAAACAAATCATAAGGACTAAAATGTGTCTCTAATAGTTTGCAACATTTTAAGTGGTATTCTGTCATATTATTTTTATCTACCTTCTTAGATGCTACTATCATCATCACATTAACTCTGTATATCAAATGCATCCTCATAATAGCTGTCTACTACTGAGAGAAATTATTGATGCTATACATGGGGAAACTGAAAGACTGAAACACTAGGGATGAGATCCAATACTGTGCATAGGCATCTAAAATAACAATTTACTGGAATTTGGGTGTTTAAATCCAAATCCGTGATCAAAATTAGTCCTCTGTGGTGTTTATGCTTCCCTGGAGGTGCCTGAATTTCATAGACATCCAAGGTTTTCACCTCTAGGCTTTTTGGTACTTAGAGATCTGAGCTGCTCAAGTACAGATTGGTTCCAATAGAGGCCGCCTGCAAGAGTTCCATTAGGATGCCAAAACACCTGCTGCAGGATTTTATCCAACAGCAACTGTCAGGAACTGTGTCAAACAGCTGAAATGCAAAGGCAGCCTATGCTCTTTTTAAAATGGAAAGGAAAGTGCTGGAACCCTTTGCTGGCATCTTTTCTCCTTTCTTGTTTAGTAGGAGATGAAGCATTTGCCCAGGATGTAGAAGTGAATTCATTCTCTTCTCTGCTTCTTTGAATTTAAACATACACTTTCCAGTTTTCTAGAGAAGTTCCCTTGTGACCAATATTGTGCTTCACTCATAGCCCTCATGAGCTTCTTTTTCTCTGCACAGTGACTTTAACAGAAGGGCTAAACAGCCATTTCCCCTGGAGAGCTGAACAACCAATCCACTTATATAAAAGTCAGTTCAAAGAGAGCTTAAAATTCAAGTCTTTCATTTTCCATGGATTGCTCTACCTTACAGCATGCTGCAAAAGGTGCTTTGTGGAAAGACCGCAATCAGCACAGCCAAAATTGCAATTTGTGACAGTTTTGATGGGTGTTTATCCATTGCTAGAACACACCTATTTCATCAAGTTTCTCACAACTGAAATCATGGTGCCATCTAGTTTCTGAATACCAAAACACTTATGTATAAATGAGGTGCAGAAAGCACAGAAGTTTATAAATGGCTATGAAACCTCCAGGATGAATGAGGAGGCAGCTAAAAATGCATAGATGGCTAGTGAGTGTCTGCTGAGATGACAGCTTTGGACAAAATGAGTAACCATACTTTTGATATTTATATTTTCTTTTTAATGGAGTTGTAGACTTGTGGTTTTAATTCTCAAATTCTTATTGTCATATCTTGACATTTGATCCCCTAACTAATGGGTTGTTAATGGATACTCTTCTTAACATCTTCTGTAGCATCTTGACATGATATTCCTTCATCCTGAACAGTAACCTCTTTCAGCTGAAGACAAAAATGATTGCCAAGTACGTAGGACAATAATTTATTCTGGTATTGTTTATTGCTTTATTCATGGTTTAGAATTTACTGAGAAAAAATAGCACAGTGGAAACAGGATTCCTTATTCACAATCCTCACACCCTGTGCTTTCAGTTTTTGTAAAATACCGTTGTCATTTTCATTTGTAAAAGATGTGACCCTAGAGGGAAGAAAAAAAAAAAGGTGATTGTTCACTTAAGAATGCTCACAGGACAGAATAAGACTTAGATGCATTGGTTACCAGGTAAATTGAGCTAATTCTAGTTCAAACAGAACCTGTTCTTTCTTATTCTAAATTTGCATTACAAAAATATGAAAGAATCCTTCAGGGAGAAGGGGGAGAGTTTTAAGGGAACAATTTTTGGACAGCTGAAGGAAAAGATGGGCACCTGCTGTTCAGCAAGTTGAGGGAATTGTTGCACATTGCAAATTTTCTCTGTGTTACCAGGACAAGCAGATGGCCAGAGACAGTGTTTTCTCCTTGTGTTTAGTTTATCTTCTTACATCTTCTAATGTCTTACATTAAAGTTTCCCAGCATTACATTCAGTTCAATTTAACACAGCTAATATATGTTTAAGCAGTACCAGTTGCTGTGAAAATTGCCTACCCAGAATAGATAACTCTTTCAAATACTTCAGCAAGGATGGCAGTATAAGGGGCAACACTGGTTAGATGTTATTTTAGGGTGTTAACTCAGACCCCTAGGGATGAAGCTGCTGCCTCACTCAACATAAATCACTTGTATTATTCAAAAAGTTATTTTGTCTTCATGAGTTTTCACAGGGGAAAGGATGTAACAGCTTCTGTCTCCTGAGAACAAGGTTACAAAGTCTAATTTCTGCTGACAATATGCAGAACTGTTCAGTGTAGTGTTGTGAGTTGTTTGGGTTTTTTTAATGCTACACCACCTTTGTATTTTTTGAAAATGTTTTTATTCATAAAATTCCAGACTGTAAAAATATATTTCTGGAGAACGTATACAGGCTTTTATCATTTTTCTGTTTTTGTTAAATACTACTGAATGTTACTGACATACAAATTCAAATTACTGAATTACATTAAAAAGTTGGGGATGCTCTTAAGCAGATAAAACAGGAAAAAAGTATGGGTCTGCAGCCAGTAGTACATGAGTGTCTTCAGTAGGACACAGGAAGAGCAGGCATTGCTTTTTATGACAGTTGTTCCTGCTTGGACTGCATCTTTTCCAACAGCTGCTAAAATTAAATAAAAAAAAAACCCCTGTGAAAATAGATACAGATTCCAGGATTTCTTTGTATTTCTTATTTTTACTTTCATTTTATATCTTTTCCTTGTTAGTGAATTCTATATTCTTGTCTGTGCAGTAACACGGTTGAAACAGCAGAGTGAGATTTAAGTGTCTCTACAACTAAGTGGCCTCTGAAATGGTGTATTTACAGTTTCAGTTTAGGACTGAAACCATCTAGCATCTGTGTTGGACAGCTATGTCCTTTTTTGGAAGTAACTTTTAGCATGCATTCATAACTGCAACCACAAATAGTACAGTAGACTCCATTATTTCTACTTTTGTGGGTTTCTACACACAAAATATTTGCTGCTACAGTTTCGTCATTTTTTTTGTTGTGATGGATTTATTTGTTTTGTTTGTTTGTGGGGGTTTTGTTGTTTTTGTTCGGCTTTGTTTATTTATTTTTGTTGGTTTTGTTTTGTCTTTTGTCTCTGTTTTTGTTGTTGTTTGTTTGTTGTGGGTTTTGGTGGTGGTGGTGGTGGTTTTTTACCCTGTTATTCAGTATTTTTAGCAAGATCTGATAAGTAGCCCAGATCAAAAGACCCTGATCTTGGGAGACTGAATGATTATTTACTTGTATTCAAAATATCAATTTTTAATATATA
>JANHFX010008958.1:0-33089 GCA_027560015.1 Chloroceryle amazona
TTTCTATTTTTATTTAAAATAATTAAAAAAAAAAAAAAAACAAAAAAAAAACACACCCAACCAAACAAAAGAAAACCAACCAAATCAAAAACAACCCTGTTTAAAATTGCAGTTTTAAACAGCTGGTGAGATGTTGTAGGGCAGTCCCAGCCCATGGGGCTGCACTGCCCCACGGGAACAGCGGCAATGGGGCAGAATCATGTCTGTGAGGATGCCCAGGGTAAGGGTAGGACCTGCACCGAGACAGGCATTGCCTCAAGAAGGTGTTGAGAAAGACCTTCTGTGCCTAGATGGGGTTTGGGGTTGCTTTTAAGTTTTTATTGTCCTTTTTTTGGTGTGTTCCTGGCCACGAGGCCCTGGGTGACCTGCACCAGCCACCAGTACGGCACTGGCTTGGAGAGGAACTGCAGGTTAAAGCAAAGAGCCTGCCCCTTCTGCTATGCTTAGCTGTGGGCACAGACAGACCCAGCTGTTGCCTTTTTGGGGTTGTTTTTAATTAGTAATTACATAGCCCTTCGTTTGAAGGCAGACACAGGTTTTATTTATTGCCGTTTGTAAAGCAGCACGCCAAAAAATCATTTAAAAGGCAAAAGGAATGAACCTCGCAGGCTAAAAAGCGAGTGCAGTTGAAGTACAAAAGCACACGGTGGCTCTGAGTTCATTTAATGGCTCAAGATGCCTCCAGAAACGCCTCCTTGAGTGTTAATATATTTAATTGCCTAGATTTCAGCAGATGATTTTTTTTTTTTCCCCATCCCCAGGGAAACTTCCAAGGGGACTATTCCAGTCTTTCAAGGGCGAGTGGAACGAAGCAGGGTTACAAGTTTAAAGACAAACCCAGCAACCCCCAAACAGTGTGGCTGCTGGATCTGCACCTGTGTAACCACTCACAGCAGAGGTTTTTAATATGATTGTCTTTTTATTTTCATTTGACTGGCTGCTGGGAGAAGACAGAGCTCAAGGGCTGCTGCATTTTTCAGCTGAACCCACCCAGCCTTGAGCATAACGTGCCAAACATCACCGGCACCCAGGGCTGCCAGGAGTGGTCCTCGTGCCAGCGGGTGCCACGGCCAGAGCTCAGCTTTAGGTACCTCTGGGCATTCTGAATTCTTACTGATCTGTAATTCGGGGAGATAATTCTCAGCAGAGGAACCCCACGTACCAAAAGAACTACAGACTGTATGTGGGCTGTGATCCTGTTAAAATCCACCCTCGATCTTACTGCATTTTGACAACGGTTCTGTTTGTTTAATGTATAAATATCTGTATTTAAAAAGGAAGGTATGTGTATAAACCCCTGGCGTTTTGCATACATTCTTTCTATGGTGTAAATTTATAGCAGACATTCTAAGGGAATGTTGAAATAAATACTGTAGATACTTACCTGTGGTCAATGCAAGTCGAAGAACAAGACGTTTAATTTTTCTAATTCTTTAGACTCGGTTACAATACTAATGTAAAAACAAAAGTATTTTATTTTTGTAATGGTCCTGGGAACGTTGATGCATCAAGAAGAGTTGTTTCTGCTTTCCAAAGGGCTGTCTGGCAAGGGGCACAGGGGAGGAACTGCCCCTGGAGCCACCTGGGGCTGGGGCCAGCCTGGTCTAACCCCTGTCCTGTGCTTCCCAGGGGGTGGGAAGAGGAAAACGGTGGCTATGGCTCCCAACTGCTGATAGTAAACTTAGAAAAATAGGGTTTTCTGAAGGAAAGGGTTGTATTCCAACACAGAGATGTGCCAGGCCCTGGGGGATGCAGAAATGAGGAGGGCTGTGGTGGGTTCAGGTTTACCAGCAAGCGGCTGCAGCGCATGTTACGTGTCCACTAACAGTTTCATTTGCTAAAGATGGACTAAATCCATGTATCAATGCATTAAAGGAAAATCAAATATGAAAACAAATGCTAGGACTATATTTATTTCCTGTTACACCCCTTTTTACTTCAATCTCTATAGAACATGACATTCTTACTTCCCCTGAGTGACAGACCCACCCTCTCTCAAGGTCAGCTCATGCATGGACTTTAATTTTCCCAGGAAAGGCCAATCAAACTCCCACTTTTCCCCCCAGAGCCCCAGCCCT
Organism: Chloroceryle amazona; assembly: GCA_027560015.1. Lineage (NCBI taxonomy): Eukaryota > Metazoa > Chordata > Aves > Coraciiformes > Cerylidae > Chloroceryle > Chloroceryle amazona. The sequence continues at coordinate 2,079 of JANHFX010008958.1, forward strand.
GGGCCCTGTCCTGCTGGGAGGCAGTGCAGACAGCTCCCCGGAGCTGTTTTTGTACGAGTATGGTGAAGATGCTCCACAGTTCTGTAAAGACAGAGGACAATAAAAGAGCTGCATGCAGCAACACTCCAGCCTCCTGGCCTCTTTTTCGATGGGAGCAAACTTATTTCAAAAGCCATGGAAAGATGGGGCTTTAGAGGGCCCAAGTCTGAACCTTGATGAACCTGTTCTTTCACATCATTACTTCCAGAGCTGGGACACATGGAAATGGGTTTGGTTTTTGTTTTGCTTTTTTTAAACCTCAGCTTTCCAAACTCTTACTGTGTGAATGTAGAAAGAGCACGAGAGGGGCTGGTGGTTACAGTCCCACTGCAGTGCTGCAGGTAAAGGTGATGAATTCATGTAGTTAATCTTTATTTTCTATGATTTAAAGGCATTACAGTTTGGGGTTATTTAACTTTTTGGTTTTAGTGATGTTGAGCCAGGATTCAGTCTCACCCCATTGCAGCATGGTGGGGTTGGAAGGGCCCCCTGGAGATGCTCTGGTGCCACCCCCCAGTCTGTCCCCATCCTCTTGCCCCCCTAAAGGACCCTTTGTCTCTTGCTCAGCATTGCTCAGCTCCCCTCTCCAGCTGCTCTTCTCCAGCTGAAGAGCCCCAGGGCTTTCCTGGGCCCAGAGATGCTCCAGTCCTCTCATTTCCTTCAGAGCCTCTGCTGGACTCTCCCCAGTAGTTCCTTATCTCTTACTGGGGAGCCCAGAACTGGACACAGTACCCCTGACGTGGCCTCACCGAGGCAGACAGAGCAGAGAGGGAGAAGAACCTATACATGTTCTACCTCTAAAAACCTCAAGATCTTTCACCAGCTCTGCAGTTCACATCCAAGTCCCAAGATTTTCAGAACAAGAACCCATTTCCAGAGCACACTACAAACAGATTCAGCTATTTTAAGTCGGAGATCAAAGGCAAACAGTGGGCAACTTGAGATCCAAAGAAAATACTGTAAAAATTATAACCTACTTAAAATCATACAGAACATAAACAATATACCTTAAAGAGAGAAGATAATTCCAGGATTAAAAGACCCCTACAAGTGAGAAATCTGGAAGCAAATCAAGTAATTTTGTTGTCAGTGTACCCAAGCCAAGGAGCAGGAAGCCAGGTCCCTGGTAAAATGCCTTTTAAACCATTGTTTTCACACAGAAGCAAGCCACACGTGGAAAACAACTTCTGATTGCCCAGTACAGCTGAATTACAGCAATTACAACCAAAAGCAGGTAATTCATCTTCATTTCTTGAGTGAGGTTCTCCAGGCCAAGAGGACTTCCTTACTTCTCAGCACAGGTTCATGATCTGGTGGCACTTGCTTCACTTTCCCCACCAGTGGCAGTAAAAGGAGGAGGAATAATACTGCAAAATGAAGCAGAATTCATGTAAAACTGTGTCCCAGGGGAGAAAAATCAGTTTCTAACACTGAAAACTTCTAAACCAGAGACATTTAGTCGACTAAAATATACAATAAAAGGTAAAAGAAAGAATGGTATTGGTTTGGGTGGGAAACAAAAGGAAAGGCAAAATCACGAGGGATTTTTTATTTTCCTGTAAATTCAGACTTTAGTTATTCCCTGAAAGGCACACATCCAAAAGAAGTTAAGTTTTTCCTTTGGTAAGATTTCCACGTGATGTCGTGGTAATTCCAGGAGGTTTGAATGCTTCAAACCCTTTCTGCAAGTGCCTCATTTGAATTTTAACAAATGCTGTATATTGAATATTTAATCATCCCTGCTGCACACACCAGTTTAAGGCATTCTCCCCAGTGTGTTGTTTCTTTTTTCTGCCACTACAATAAATGTGTTATTTCTGAACAAGTTCAGAGGGATGGATCAGAAAACTGACAGTATTTCGGTAGCGAGATGTAATTGGGAAGTTGATTTATATTTAGCACAGACAAATGAATCCATTCTATAATTCTGCAGCAGAAATGTGACTGTGTCCAGCACTCACTGGGCACAACTCAGTTGGTTTTTTTCAATAGCAAAACTTTCCCAATTCTGACATAAGGACTAAACAATTAAATACAGTCCAGAATGATAAGAAAGGTCTTTAAAATACTGTTATATTACCACAGATTAATGCAGTCCACTGCAAAACCAGGGACATTGGCTGACTCTGCAGAGCGCTGTAGGTACAGTCGTCGATTCTTTCATACACACACAAAAGAACCCCCAAATAATTAACTGACAAATAACTGTCACCCTGACAGACCAAAGCAAGATTAAACAAACAACATATTCCTATCGAAGAAAGTTTAAGTGCTTGGAATGATCAAGTTTGGTTTAATTTTGAGACTAAGAGTTTAACATACCACTTGGAACAGCGGAGCAAAAATCCACCTTTTCATACGGCCATGGGAATCTCGAGAGCTTCAGAACCCCTAAAACCAAAGCAAGCCTTTATTTACCTTCAAACACAAAGCTCAGAACCACAGGGGAAAGATTTTACTTATCTAATAATTTCATATTGATAATGTACCCAAAGCAAATAAAACCCAAACCAAAAACTACCTACTTTTTACTTACTACACAATAGCAATCCACTGTCTGAACAGTGATCTCAACTTAATTGCAAAAGTTTAAATGCAGTGTGGGTAATATACTTACATTTCAGGATGTCAAAGCTCCTCTTGTAATTCTGCTGTGTTTGTCCTGACAATTTGCACGAGGTAAAGGGCTCATGTCTCACCCTTTGGTCAAAAATAACAAGCCAAGATGCAGTGTTTCTTCTCTCAGCTTCTGAGGCACGTAGGGAGGTGGGTTAAATGTGCCATCACAGTTTGTGACTACCTGTGGAGAGTCTCTTAGGATGCATCAGGTCAGAGTTCCTTGGTTGCTGGAACACCAACTTAAAGCACAACCCACGAAGAGACTCGCCACCCATGGGAATTTGAAGTATCTCATGATAAACATTAACACCATAAAAAATTAGCTAAGATGAAGTGAACTTTTCCTCCCATTTTTAATACTCTGTCTTCCCATCTATGATTAAACAGCAGAACATCTAATCAATATGTGAGGACAAGAAGTCAATTTTTTTTTGGCTTTAATGTGTTGAAAGCTGTATTTTAGACATCTGAAAAATACACTCAAGTCGACCACACAAATGTCTCACACTGTCCTGAAGAGTATTATATAAAAATTTTCACTTAGCAGCAGCACACACAAAACACACCCCCAATCCCCCCTCCTCCCCCCAGTTTCTCCAGCTCTGCGTATGTAACAAAGCAGTAAAAACAGGTACAAAAATCAATCTCTCAAAAATCTTAGCATGTCACTCACTCTCTGGAGCAGTGTCCCTTGGAGTGTCACGAAACAGCTACTGTCTGGCATCCCAACAACAAAACCTGCTGCAGGAACCCCCGCGACTCATCCCCACCGCACCCAGAATTCAACCACCTGCATCTCACTGAACTGCTTTAAATGACTGAAATCCACCCCATTTAATTGGATAAGCATGGCATGGGTAACAGCTTCAAACACAACCACAGACAGGCTCTACCCCCCAGCTGTGATCCAACTGCCACCAAATGCCAAGGACGGTCCGTTCAGAGCGAAGGTGACACGATGTGGTTGGTGCTGTATTTAAAATAAACAACTGAAAAACCCAGAGTGTTCTGATACTACCTCTAGTGATCAGTTCTGAAGACTTGTGGGAAAAAAACAAACAGGAATAGAAGATTCAAGTCCTGAGAACTCATCCATGTTGCTGTTACTTTATGCTATAGCCCCAAACGGCTGGTAGCAGTAAGTGAAAACTCCAGAGATCACCAGTTTCTATGCTCTTAACTCTCCAGCAGAGCAGGGATAGAAGCCAGATCAGATTTTTTTTGCACACTCAACTGTTCTAGCAGCTCAGCATATACTGTCAGAACTCTGTGAAGGAAAGTTGTGGATGCTCCATCACTGGATGTGTTCAAGACCAGGTTGGATAGGGCCTTGTGCAACCTGCTCCAGTGGGAGGTGTCTGCCCATGGCAGGGGGTTGGAACGAGATGATCTTTAAGGTCCCTTCCAACCCAAACCAGTCTGTGATTCTGTTATTCTACGAAGGTTTTCAAAACTCAGATTGTTCTTGCTTGAACTCTGCTGGAGAGCAGGATGAAAATGAGACAAAGACACACTAACTACAAATGCAAACAGCACGTGTAAGCACACAACAGACTGATGTATGAGTCTGAGAAAGAAATTGCATTTAAGAGAGCTTTAAAGATGTACATTCTTGTATTTATTAAGAAATTTGTAAGAAATGTTAAGAAATCTTCTTGGGAAAAAAAAATAGTGTAGTTACCAAAAACTATCTCTGCATTGGAAAAGTCTGGAGTTGGAGAACACAAATTTAACTTCTGTGCCACCGAGATGGATTCGTTACGAAGCTGAAGAAACCAGCTCATTTCTAAATTCCAGAGGCAACTCGTCTTTACCATTCACAAGAAGTTAATCCTGAAGAGCTCAACGAAAAAATTCTCTTGCTGCTTTCAAAATTCTGTCACTACCTGAATACACAGACCAAAGAGAACCCACCAGCCAGATTCAAGAGTCCAAAGACTGATGAAATGAATCCTTAAAGAGCCTGTTAAATGACTGCCCAGTTTTCTAAAAAGCCTTTTGGTTAAATCCTTGCACGTCGCCATCAGGGTGAGAACTAAGCCCCTGTCACAAAGTTATTCCAGCTATTTACAGGTGAAGCTTTCTTAGAGCACAAGGAAACAGAGAATAGCACATCTTTAAAGCGTATTAGTTCTTGGAGAGGATGGAGTGTCACAACAACAGAAGTACACATGAAATAAAAAGGAAATCAGTTAATGATTTTTATTAAATCTCAGTGTTTCATAAAATAAATATGGTATATATTATCAAACAGTGAGAAATAAAGCACAAGCATGAAAAGCATGGTAACAAAAGTTACACTCATGACGGTGTTTAATACTTAGCACTTTAGAAACCATAAAGCCTTTAATTATTTACAAGCAGCAAACTATCTAACATCATTTACAAAGTTGCAGCAGCCTAGTCAAGGAGTACTGGAAGGGGAAAAAAAAAAATAATAATGGAGGGACCTCAATGGAAGACCTTCACTTTGCTCTAGCTAGTCAGCACTTTTTTCTGTACCCTATTTTCCCCTTATTTACACAACTCGGTAACTTGCGTTATTCTCCACCTTTCATAATTACCCTGCGCTGTATTTTTGGAGCTCAGTTCATCACTGGGATGGTGTTTAGTGCCTCTTGCACTTCAGAGATACATATTCAAGTAACACTTCAAAAAAAAAGTAAACATGTGCAAACCAAAGTCATAAGCCTACGGGACCCTGGGGTAGTGGTGTCAAACCGGTTGTAGCAGGCGCACGTTAGCGGATTAAATGAAGTCAGAGCTACAGAAACCTACTCAAAAGTCTAACCAGGCCCAAAAATGAGAAAGGGGAATATTAAAAAGATGGAACTGAACTGCAAATATACCCTGTTACCACAGCCGAAAATTTAATCTGCTGAAACACAAAGACTTTTAAGGTCATAACTCAAGATTTTAATATTTCAACATGAAAAGAAATCCAAGCCATTGACTTATTTGGGCTTTTGAAACAAATGCAAATGCCTCTGTTTAAAAATTGCTTTTAAATGAGAAAAAAAACCCCAACTCAATATATATTAATATATCACCCAAAATAATAATAATAAAAAAACCCCCAAAACATGACACACTCTTCATTTTAGAGCATGCTGCTCATTCAGAATAAAGACAGGACAAAGAAAGTAGAATTACATTTCATGATGTAATAAAAACATTAAAATTTGTGGTCGTTAAGTGCACCATCGTACAGGAGTAGCGTGCTCAGAGTGGAAATGTTCTATACCTACCAGAATCCATCTTCATTAAAGTAACCAAATCTTTAGGACACTACCTGAAACTGAAATCAGTAATAACCGTGCTCCAGTCAGCTTGCCTGAAGTGTCAGTCGGGCATATCCAGCCAGTAGCACCTGTATGCCTCCTCGTGATTGTATTCCAGAAATCTTTACATTTGCAAATGATTTTTTAAATTATTTTAAAAAAGACTGGCTTTTTGCAACCCTTGCAATGCTTGTCCTAAACAGATACTGCAAGTAAACTCTGGTCTGAGCAGCACAAGTTGGGGCTTTTTCAGAAATCGGAGAGCTGGACTTAGGTTGGCAGTAGATACAGTACAACAATTGGATGTATTAAACAGTTCCTCAGAAAAGTCTGAAAGGAAGATTTCCCTAAAGACTTGATTAAAAAGAAACCCAACCAAACCAACCCCAGAACACTTCACCCAAGATCTATCCAATCCTTCCACTGAAGTTCGGAGCTTGCCAACAGTAAGAATGACAGGAAAGAGGAGGGAGTGAGGCGGAAAGAGAACTGAATTAATCCCAATTGGTACCGATGAAAAGCTTCAAGTAAAAGGAAATCCACTTGTTAAAGACCTTGCTACATGCACCGTCCCTCATCAGTTGAAAGCCACAGTAGTTAGCATTGGGTGTAACAGCAGATTCATCATTCATAAAAAACACTGACAATGGTCCTTCATTCTCAATAACTTGCATCCACGGTTTCTGTTTAGAAGCTTCTTAAAAAAAACGTTTATGGTTCTGCACATTTCATACCAAAGTGGAGGAAAATGGTAAACATGTCTTCTTCCGATGCAATCCCGCTCAGCAATCTTCTCCCCAAGAACTCAGGGTCATTTCCGAGTCGGAGTCTTCTTTGGCACTGCAGGTCGCTTGGCTTGCCACAAGTGGTTGTGAATCGTAAGAGCATCCACGCTGACAGACATGGTTTTGGCTGGAATCACGTTAAACTGTTTTCTGTCCGAACTGTACTTATAAAGTTTGTCAATCATTTTCTTGGTGATGCTCTTTGGCCCTGTTCCAGTCAGCTTGTAGATTTCTTCAGTGTCAGGATAGTAGCAATAAAGTGCTCTAAACTGGCAGCCGGCATCACGGAACAAAATGATGTAGTGGTTGGCATCACATTTTTCTAGTTCCTGCAGTAAAAGCAAGCAAACCAACCTTTACATACATTGGTCATTGAGAAAATTCCCATATATTACTATGCCAAGCTTTCACATAGAGCTAAACAAGTGTTTAAATAAAGGTTTTTTTAAGTTTTTTTTTTTTTAACTTTATCTTTAAACTAGTTAAAGTTTTTTTAACCATAGGTTTTTTTAAACTACCATTTTCAGTCCTACACAAGCTGAACTCTTACTACAGGATTGCGTTTTCCATGGTTACGATATTTTAATGTTTTACCTCTAATATTGAATTCTTATGAGGTTCATTCACTTTCCCGGCGAGACAGCAATGAGATATGGCATTGTGAATAATAGGCTTGTTTGATTTACTGCTGGGCTCCTTGAATAATTTTGGACCTAAAGAAGATAAACAAGTAAAAATTATTTGCTCTACGATAGGATTTTCGTTCAAAGTGACCCCTCCTTCAAATATTTTTGTACACTAACTTGATTTTAGGTATATTAAACAGAACAAAAGAGACCTGACAACTTCTGACATAACAATGTGTCACACCAATTACACCACAGCTTTTTCTGACCGGCTGTTTGTGACAAATGCTCAAGGTAAAGCAAGCAGTCACCTGTGTATTCTGCCACTGAAGCAATAGAAGATGCTGTTGAAGCGTTCTCCCAGTCTCGTTCGGTGTTTCTGCTCGGATTTCGGCTCAGTATCGGTAAGGACTCCATTGACTCAACTCTGAGTGGGAATTTAAAAGATGAAAAGAAAAAATTATGCCCAAAGTTTGGTTTTCTTTCTCCCCTTCCAATCTTAAAAAAATTCACCAGTTGCTGGCCCCGACTGGAACTTGCTATTGTCCCTTTTCCTCCCCCAAACCCAGTCAGATTCCCCCACTAGACAAACACGGCAAAATTTTATCATTTCTTTGGAGAAAACAAAATCATAAGTCTGTACAGAACACAGGAGATGGCAGCCACCTAAAACAGAAGATGAATTTAGCAATTACTGTTGTGCCTCTACGCCATCGAGCAGAAACAAACGGCACCGAATCCCAACACTGTTCCATAACACACTCAAAACTACAAATACTAAAGCTCCGCCTGTACCTCTGCGACGGCGTGCCCCCGGAGTGGACACTTTCGGGTTCGGTTGTTGCTGCTGAGGCCAAAGAAAGACTGGAACCAGACTGAGCACTGCTCAAGTTATCAGCTACGAAAGAAAAGAGAAAACGTGAACCACGTTTGGATAAAGCAGATTTGCAGACTCGGGGAGAGCAAACGAATCAAAATCCTTACGTGTAGAAGAGCACTTTGTCCCCGAATCGCTGTACGATTCTTCGCGATGGACCGACTTTGGCCTGGGTTTTTTGGGCTTTGATTTGGGCTTTCCAAGCCCTTGCTCCTCCAAGATTTGCTGCTGTTTTTTCCTTAGATATTCCTGTTTGATCAGTTCTCTTCGAGCCTTCTCCTCTTCTTTCCGTATTCGATCCTCCTCAGCTTTGCGACTGAAAAGCAAACGCGACGTTATAGTCAACAAAAGATAGTTCTCCTCATCTTGAAGATAACACAAGTGTTCTTTTCCACGTGTTATTACCGAGCTTCGTCTCTCTTTTGTTCAACTTCAGCCTCCAACTGCTGTTTCCGAATCCGAGCCTCCTCAGCTTTGCGCTGCTGTTTCAACAGGAATGCTGCACGTTTTTTTGCGAGCTCGTCTTCTGCTTTCTGTTCATCCTGCAAAATTCATAGGGGTCGAGAGTTTTAAAGAAGAAAACATATTAAGCTGGATATCACAAGATTGCTGAGGACTCCAGGAAGATTTTGGGAGACTGTAAGCAATTAACTTTTGGAAATCTTTCTATTTTTAGAATTGATGAGCATAAATCAGAGCTGGTTAGGTGTGAAATGAGAAAAAATACTTCAGTCTAATGCATTTTCAGCAGCAGCCCTACACGTTACGGTCACAGGACAAACAAAAGCTGCACGATAAACAGTAACTCCTTCCAACAGTGCACTGAAGCATCTTATTTTTCACTTTTATCTGCAGCTACACAACTAAATTCTCTGTTAGAGTCCTTGACTTGTAGGATACTGAAAATCAGAGAAATTTGGGTGCAAATGCAAAAAAAACCCCAACCCCAGTTCAGACCCTCAGCTCCCTGACAAGTTTTAAAACCTGCTCAGCAGACTTTTACTAAATATCCGTGTGTTTTTCTGGTTCTCGGGTAGAAAAAAAACAACAGGAAAGAGAAGAAAAGCAAAGTTAATCTTGGTTCCTAGTAAACTTAACAAGAACCAGCATTTAATTTGTCAAATCAAAACCAGGCAATTCTTTTCCAGTAGTTTTTAAAAGTCCTAATGTTGCAGCCAAAAGAGACCACATTCCATCGGAAGACTGCAGTGGACAAAAGCATTCTAATGCTGGGCACACGTGTAACAATAACCAAATTAGGAAGGTATTGTACTCACCTTGAAGAAAAAACCCACGCCAGACTTCTGATCACCTTCACTAATTAGATCCGTAGAGCTATCCTGGTTTTCAAGTTCTCCTTCATCTGGAGCTTTTAAATCAGACAAGTCCACCTCAATGAGATTAGCCTTGCTTCTCAGTGGCTCATCCACCGGGACATTTTCTTTTCCTGAACCATCAGAAGAATTCAACCCTGTTTCCTTGAAGCTGTTATTCACCTCATTGCTCATTTCAGAAATAATATTTGCATCTTTGGAGGTGGAGAGAACAAGGGCCCGTTGATTGCTCTCATCGTGAAGTCTATAGGTATCAAAGAAACACTTTTCTTGAGAACCACTCCCATGATCAGGACTACCTTCCAAGCCGGCTTCTGTTGGCGTCTTTGCCAAGCTATTGGATGGAAAAGGTCTTAAATGTGGTAAGGTTTCTAGAGTTTGCGTTGGGGTTTTAACACGTGCTGAATTTTGTTGTCTGTCTTTAGTGACTTTCAGGTCAGCTGGTCTTCCTGACCGAGGACTCCTTCCTTGACCAAATCGAGGAGGCTTACGAAGGCTGTTCATTCCAGTTGGAGACAGGGGCTCAACAAAATGAATAGATGGTTTTACCTTTTGGTCCTGAGAGTTACTTCTGGTTCCTGGCGACGGCACTGACGGAGATTTCATAAGTAGCTCCTGTTGCTGAGAAATCTTTAATATAGCCTGCTGAAGCGTACTGATTGTTTCGTTTAGTTTTTCAATAGAAAGATCACACTCATTTATATCCACTTCAGTAACGTTGTCTTCTAGGAGGGCAACAGAAATAATTTTACTTTTTTCCAAATCATGTAGAGCAGCAGAGTCTTTCGGTTTGTGTTGCTCAGCAAAAGCCAGGCTTTCCTGCATTTTTACTTTTGTTACTTCTTGGGAATCATTCAGCATTTCTTCTCTCTCCTCCTCTTTCACGAGAAACTCCTCAGATTTGGAACCCAAAGCAACTTCATCTAAGTCTTCGCCACCGTGCCGAGAATATTCTTTTGCAAAATGCTCTGGTTTAAGAGGTTGGGGAACGTCCGGAGACTTCCCTTTTTTAACAACGTGCAAGAAAGCTGCCTTGCCCAATTTTAGTCGCTGCCTTGCTGATAAGGCTTCCATCTTCTTCTTCTGAGCTTCTATTGCCCTTCGCTTCTCTTCCAGCTGCATATGAAGCTGCACCAGTTCAGAAGCTAAAAGATTAACGTTGTCTTTGTTTTGTCTGTTGGGGCTTTGTTCTCGCTTTTGCTTCCAGGTGGTCAGCGGTGCTGGGCAGCTCTCTGAGCCATCTGGTGTGGTCTTCTGTGAACTACTCGTGCTGGACTTGGTCTCATAGCTGTTAAGTCTCTGAAGCTTTCGTTCTGCAAAGTTGGTCATTCGGACACTGCCACTCGTCATGGACACGCTGCTAACTTGAGAAATGGTACTCAAACATGGGCTGGAACGGCCACTAGCATCATCCTTATCTTCATGTTCTTTTACCTTCATGTCTTCTTGCAATTTTGCGGATTCTTCCTCGCCGATGTATTTAGCGACTATAGGATGGTCATCTAAGACCACCATGTCCTGTTCAGCATCTTCTATGTCCAAGAGATCAGAATCAGAGTCCTGTCTCACCATAGTCCACGTAGTATCCGCAACGTGTGAATTGAGACCTCTCATGTAACTCACGTTGACTTTACTCGCTATGTCATCATCAGATTTAGCAGCATGAAGAAAAAATCCTCCAGTGGATAGATCCTGAGTGGCAGGATCTAAACTGCTACTAGACAAGGGCCTGGAAGCTTCTAAACTTGCCTCCACCAGGGCCCCCGAATCTGCAGTACTAGGATCTGCAGCTGGAGTGAAATCAGAACTAGAAATGGGAGTAAAAGTCCTATTGAGGTCATGCTCACCATGACTGCTGTTTGTTTTCTTGCGGATCAAAGGTAAGTGTCCTTCATTTAATCTCTTTGTTATAAAACTCCTTTGTTTCCCCTCCCCACATTCATCCTCTTTATTGATTATCTGTTTTTCCTTTGCTGGTTTTAGAATGGCAGGCATTAAAGGCTCCAAGTAAAAGCTGTCTGGCTTGCTTTCTGAAGTCTCACTATTTGTTTTTGGAGACCATGCAGCTGCAACAATGCTGGGCACCCTGGCTGCTGCTGCATTCTGCAACTCAAGATCACCACGGGTTGGCCTTTCTTCGGATCTGATGATTGCAATAAGCTCTTCATCTTCATCCTCGATTTCAACGTTGTTCAGCAAGCTCTTCCCGTTAGCTTTCACTGACGGAGGATGAGGCTGGTTTTTTGGAGTTACGTTAACAATGTTTGAAGCCAGACTGTCTTTGCTGATGGATCTGGCCAGACTAATGCTGTCACCAGACCCAGGGTCCACATCGCTGCTGGCAGACTGATGAAGAGCAAATGGTGTCGGCTGAGACAGAGGCCTAGAAAAGATAACAACAGTCTGACACTTCAGCACAAAAAGTTACAATTTGTTGAACTAAGACCATGACATAGACAGTTAAAATGTTTGAAAAATGTACCTTGTATCAAAAGTGACCAGAAACACTAAACAGCAACCTCAGATGATTCCATTTTCAACAGCCCTTGCTAAGAATCACATTAAAAGCATGTTCAAGTGCAACCCTAAAATCAGTCATCTCTGAAAGTGTACATGAGGAGAAAACAAAATTCAGCAACTCTCAGTCCAGTTCTACAGAAGTGATCCCACAGAACCAGAATGAAATGGTCACAGCATCCTTCCAGCAAACACAACTGTAATACTAAAATACATCTGTTACCTGGGTTTCCTCTCTGGCCATGCAAGAACTGAGCCTCGTGGCTGCCCATCAACGCGGGTCAGAGAATTAGAACGATGCCGATGACCTGAAACAGTTATTGTAATTATTAGCACAGCTTAGAAATGGGTATTTAAACCAGCACTTTTACTTGATTTCATAGCAAACGTACTAAACGTTCACCAAGAGATGGCAGCAGAAAACAGATTTGCTGAAATATTAACCAAAATCAGACAGGCAGTGAAAGCCTGAAAAGAATAAATGAGAAATGGTCAAATATTATAGATCTGACTGCTGCATTTTAACATTTTCATGTTTGAAAATCCAGATTCGAGGCAGACTTACCAGGGCTGTCTTCTCCCTGTAAAGATTTTTGTTGTTTTTGTCTCAAAGGGAGCAGTGGATGGGAAGGGCTAAAAGCAGGGCTTCCTCCTTTGCCCCTAGTGCAGAAAAGCAAAGATGCATCACTACAAGAACTTTTCTTCTATAACGACAGAAATGATACAGGTGCAAAGTTACACTGGTGCTGGTTACCCCATCTTCTTTAAAATTAATACTCTATGGTTGTGGTTTAAAGAAGCTACTTAAAGAGAAGAAAAAGTTTCCCATGTAACGATACAAAGTAAACCTCCTACCTGAAATCAAACTGTTTAAATTTCTACATACAGCAGACTTATAATGTAGCTTATGTAAATAATACGTTAGAGACAAAGGAAAGCCTGAAATAACTTATCACTTGCTATCAAACTTAGGTAGGCTGAGCAATCTTCTCTATCTTCTTGTCCATGACAATCAGGGTTTGGTTTTGTATCACCATTTATGGATTATGGCTCCTAAAGATGAGCTGCTGGAACAGTTTCCACATTTCTTCCAAAAGTTAAAGTAGCGTCGTCTGTCACGTCACGGTGACATTTACTGGTGGGGCTTATTGGCGTTTGCCACGCAAAGATCAAACGTAACAGTGCAAAATAGAATCACAGAATGCCTTGGGTTGAGACCTCTAAAGGTCATCCCCCCTCCAGTAAGCAGGGACATCCTCAACTGGAGTAGGGTGCTCAGAGCTCTGTCAGCCCCACCTTGAATTTCTCCAGGGATGGGGTCTCCACCACCTCCCTGGGCAACCTCTTCCAGTGCTCCACCACCCTCAGAGTAAAGAGCTGCTTCTTAAAATACTTCTTCAAACTGAGAATATCTTAGAGACCGACTGCACATAAATTCACTCAATTTGTAGCAAACCAAGAACTTTTAGCAGCAGAAATTCATGGCTTAGCCAATGAAGGTTTGTCTAAGCACCGTGAAAACACACTTACAGATAGTCGGGCTCCTCGGGGTGCAGGTAGTACCTACTGCAGGCTTCAGGGCCTGCCTGAGCAGAGGGCTGCACATCTGCTGGAGCAGTACTGGCAGGGCTGGCCATGAAACTTCGCTTGGTTGCATTGGAAATAGGAACAGGAGGTCGACTGCTCTTCTGCTGCAGCACGGTTTTAACTGTGCACAGATTTATAACATTAGCACAACTTGTACTCGCCACTAAAGCAACAAAACAGACCAGGATGTTTTCAGATTGCAGTGTGTTGGAATGAAAAGTCCAGGACACAAAGCTAAAATGAAACCTTAAGTATCAGTTTTTACTAAAAATATACATCTTATGGTGACCATAATGGAAATAAAGTTACAAGTAAATATTTAGTGGGTTTAGGGGAAAAAACCCAACACTCATTCAAAAAAATTAGAACCCAAGCAGATCTAGGACTAAATTTCCTTCTATTTTTACTGCATGTAAAGATCCCCAGCAAGCAGAAAGTTTGGGTAGAGACCAAACACCACTGTGCAAGGGTTTCATTGTAATGTGCTTCAAATAGCATGCGAACATTTATCAAGATTTAAAAACTTACCATCTTTTATTTCCTGAATATCTCTTGGTTGTACAAAGTCTGGTTTGACATTCTCAAACCACCAGAAGAGTTCCGCAATAAATACCATAACGTTAGGCTAGAAGAGAGGGGAAAAAAAGAAAAAGCACACCTTACAATAAAACACTTATGATTTACCCACAAATACATCCTTCATTGTGCTTCTTACCTTTAAAACCAAAGGAGCGTACAACATATCCTCCAAAGTGAGGTAAAAGCATTTGTTTAGATATTCATTTGAGAATTCTCTCAGAAGTTGAATATTATAGAGGCTGTCTGCAATTGATGTTACCTCCTTCAAACAAATATCTGGAAAGGTGAGGAAGATGAATAAGTTACGACGCTATTCCAATGTATTAACCTCCCATCCACAACTAACAGGAACACTACAAACAGGAACTTCACAGACTGCTCATACACCATCGTGTAATATTTACTGGCTACCAGTGACATTCTTCTACCTGTTAATTACCAGAGGGATAACAAAAGGAGGAAAAAATGGAGATAGAGAACAGTATTGATTTTGCACTCATTTAAAAACCATAAAGGATTTGGTTTATCCCAGCAACAGAGGAGGTAAGCAGGCTACAAAGAACACACATAATGACAAAATACAAAAGCAATTAAAACCAGACATCTTCATTTGCACATAATAAAAGGTTACTCCTAGGATTCACAGTGCTGGTTCCTTCTGAAATCATTCAGGAGCTCTGCAAGGTACAACATATCTGAGAATTTAAAAGCCAAGGCAAAATGTTGATTCATAGAAGTTAAATGCAACAAAGAGTACGAATTATTAAGAAAAGCATTTTCTGGGAAAGAGAACTCATGTTTGATACGCTGAAGACTGACAATTGATGAAGATGGGGGGGAACTATTTTAAAATCTAGACTGTAAAATGTCAAATTATGTATGTACCCCTACAGAAGAACCTGAGAATTATCAGCAAAGGGTAACGGACATCATTTTGGATGGTCTACTGAAGCCAAGTGCAGTTGAGTGAAGCAAGCCATACCATCTACGTCTGTCCAAGAAAGGATTCTTCTGTGCCTCAAAATATACAGAGCACAGGCCTCAAATACAGGGAGTAAAAAACAAAATCAAAGAGATGTTACTTCTTAAATATACTGCTGTGGATTCCATGTGTGACCTGAGCAGATCTAACCAGCCCACTACTGATTAGGAATGTTGCATTTTCATTTGCTAATGTATTGCTACTTCAACTTTCAAAGACTGAAGATGATTTTTTTTTTTAAGAAGCTTTTATTACATACCATCTAGTTTCATTTGCTCTGGGCAGTAATAGTGTATCACAGCTAGAAGAGCAGCACCATCGCTACCATCCTTCATCAAATCTTCAAGCAAAGGAAAGTATGGTAGTTGCCTGCTTGAAAGATGGTCTCTGCGGTAACGAACCTAACAAAGGAAAACAAGTGTTCATGTGACGCTAGGAAAAGGAAAAGAAAAGAAAATAAAAAGGAATGTTTGTTAAGCACTGAAAACTCTTTGCGGTGGATCCTTTATAGCATTCTGCTCTAAGTCAACAACCATGTACAAGGTTATACTTGTCTCTCAGTGGAAGCCAATTCTGAAGAACACGGTGCTTCCCTTTTAATCAATCATTCTCCTCTTATTTGGAAGCTAATCCGTGCTGCCAAATTCCTACATTCATTCACACATTTGAACTTACTAAAAGCAATTTAAGTCAAAATCCTTCCACACAGATGCATGAATGCAGCAGATCCAAAGAAAGAGACACAGATAACTACACAAAAACACGTAAAGCTTGGGAAAAACAAAACAAAACACGGCAAAAAAATAAGCGAGCTAGGGATTTCTCATACGTTACCTACACCCACAGACTTGCCATCACGTCCACCAAGTTCTCTCAGAGAGATTCAGAGCATCGTATGTTTGGCAAGCCAGCACACAATACCAGTGTCGTGCAAAAGGGAAAAACAGGGCCGTTTCCAAAAGCGGTCAGCAAGAGGAACATCGGGCCTGTTACATCAGTGGCAACACTCTCCTCGAGTTCTCTACAGATCCGCACCAAACTCTTCTGCAAGCCCTCGCCAGCCCTCGAGTCATTTGGAGCACGGCTGTAGAACAGCTAAAGCCAGGCAACTACAGAACGAATCTTGGCATTGCCACTTGCAGTTTTTGCAAGAGAAGTTTTAGTGCTGCTATTCACCCAGCACCCGCAGGGAGCCAGACTGGACAGCTCTACGTCTGAGCAGCAAAGCGAGCGGGCAAGCGAGAGAACAGCGCTCTAGGAAGCCCAGCAGAAATACCTTGCAGTGCTGGAAAAAGATTCCTTTTACACTTTAGCACATTCTTAACACTTAGCATTTAGCAAACTGTCTCGATTGATGTGCTGGCCTAACGTGCAGATATACAGAGGATGTAGATCATCGGAGGAAAGCTGGATTGTACCAATGGAACCAAACACTTTCCAGGAGACCCTGGGAAAGCTCTCTGTGCAAACACACGTGCTCATACGTGTCAATTTAGCATGGCACAGGCTGAGAAAATATCTGTTCAAAGGAATGAAGATCGCTTATAATCGGAGTAATAAGGACCAGTTTCATTTCTTTATTTTGGGCAAAGAGATGTTAAGTTATGTTAAGTTTCCCTGGCAAAGGCAACTAACTCTAGAAGCTCTCTCTATACACTAATGCTATTTTTCTTGTCCTTTTAGCAGGTGCAATTTATTTTTTTTTTTTTTTTCCCCCAGCCTGAAGCACTCCACAAATATGTAATGGAATGTGAATCATACTGTACCACACGAGCATATTCCACTGGTTCCAGCATGCAGTGCGATACGGCATGCATCAGATCAGGCTTACACAGAAAGAAATAGTGAGATATACAACGGTGATTAAACAGGAAAATCAAATCAAATGCGTTAGCAACATCCCTTATGCACTGGAAACGTGGTCATTAAGTCTGGTAAAATAGGTATGCACACTAAGGTGAACTGGTTAGCTTAAAAGGTTCATCATTTATCTACTCAGTCGAAGTAGGCATATTGAAGATAAACTTCAGCAATTTCTATTTTAAACTTTAATTTCTCCTGGATTTAAAGTAGATAAAAATATTACCTTTCCAGTCAGCTTAAGTGGAATTTAAACTAACTATACTCAATGCTGAGAACTAAAATCTGTAAGAATTCCTTGGTTGTTTTAGCTGCATTGAAAATACCACGTATTTATCCTGGGGAAATTTTTTACGGACTTCATTCCTTATTTTTTTTTTCTCAACTATTATTCTCTTAATTGTTTGGTGATTTATACTGAAAAATTACAAATTGTTTCATATATCCTAAGCCAAGTTTTGTGGTTCGTTCCCCTCTCTGCCCACGCATGAAATTAATGATATTTGTACGCCTTAACATGCAGAAATGGGTGCTACCAAAATACAGGTAACTCTACATTAAAAAATATATATTTTAAGTCACAAAAATAAATACAATATAATCTAAGTGGTACTGGACTAGGAAGGAGAGACCCTCTAATTTACTCCTTCCTTTACCACCAACTTGCTCAACAATACCCTGCAAGTCATTTCTATCCCCATAGCTGCTTCTACTCTCAGGCAGTTATCTCTAAACTAGATAAACCTACTCAACCTCCTCGAGAGGCTATCAAAGGATTGCCTCAACTACAGATGCCATCTCTGTGCACACTAGAATGGAAATGATAAGCACTAGGTCAATACTTCATTACATCCTGGCTTTGTCAGAGTGTTTATTAGCCTGTAGCTCCTCAGTCAAATTTCCTTTATTTCAGGTACTTAAAGTTTTTACTGTGGTTCATACATTTGGTTCCAACAAAGAAAGGATTATGAGGCAGAGGAGCGGGACTGAGCTCTCTGAGGAAAGGCAGAGAGACTGTGGGGACAGGTGACTGTCCAATCACACCCCCTTTTCCAAGTGCACTGCTCTTTGGGATCTGCAACCGAGACAAGAGATCTCCTCTTCCCCAGGAGCAAACAACAGCCAGCAGACTCAGCAAGTGCAGGAGAAAGGGGGCTAAGGAAAGCAAAGGAACAAGGAAAAACCTCTGCAAGTTGAAATAAACCCAAGAAACTCAGCCAAAAGAAAGGAGGCTTGAAAACTAGAGGTACAATTTATTTATTTTTAATATAGTGGAACTGATACTCCATTTTTGCACTTCATGATAAAGAAAGTAAGTATTTTGTTCTGGGATATAAACTGTCTTTCCTCCCATTACGCCAGCTTCAGTCTCATTAATTTAGCATACAGCTCCAACAGCCATCATAACTGGTCCAAACTGGTTTGTCAAATCTTCTAATCCCATCTCAATGAGTAACGGTGTTCTGGTTTTGACACATTCCCAGACCTGGGCAAGAGCATTATTTAAAATACAACTGCAAACATCTGGGTATTTGAAGTATGGATTCAAAGATTAGCAACCATTTAAACCAACCAGCTTTTGCATCACCTTAGTGCTGTCATCAGTTGCCTACTTACAACAAAACCAGTAAACACGACCATGTCAAATGTTAATTTTCTAGGGGGGGTTTGCTGCTACTCCATATCCCTCACTCCTGCACTGGGGAAACAATTTGGAGATGCTGTGAAGTGATTATGCTATATGCTGTACAGTATGCAAGGATCATGTTATGAAAACTAAAGCCTGATGACCCCAAAGGTTACACAGTTGGGTTTTTTTCCCTCCAAGACCATCTAAGAAGCATTGTAATGGAAGCGAACACTCTGAAGGAATTTAAAAAGCCATGATTTTGTGGATGACAACTGGTGTAAAAATAGTTCACTTACAGGCACTAATTTCCAATACCATTTGGAAGGAGACTGCTCAGGAAGCAAGGAAAGGAACGTAGGAATAGGAAAGGAACATCAGCAATGCAAGTTAAAAGCAGTAATATTTAAATGCACTTCAGCAATACACACTTTCATATTTTAGAGGAGTTGTGACCTAAAATTTAGATTTAAAAATATTAAAATGAGATCCAAAAGTCAATAGAGAGTCCAATAGCTAAGGGGTTCCTTGAGACCG
Organism: Chloroceryle amazona; assembly: GCA_027560015.1. Lineage (NCBI taxonomy): Eukaryota > Metazoa > Chordata > Aves > Coraciiformes > Cerylidae > Chloroceryle > Chloroceryle amazona. The sequence continues at coordinate 21,329 of JANHFX010008958.1, forward strand.
TGCATCAACTTGTATATTAAACAAGTTCTTTAGCCCCTTATCATTGAACTATATTACTTTACATAAAAAAAAACAACCCTCTTTGCCACCAATATGAAAATTAAACAATTGTGCCTTGCTCATAGGTCCCACTTAGCCCCTTTGCACAGCAATGCCAATCTGAGGAAAGAACTTAGCACTTTTTCTTAAGACTTCATCAAGTCATAAATTGGGAGCTCGGGTAGCTGACACATATAGTGCTTGAGCAAGATCTGTTTTACATTCTCCAGGAATGAAAGTGTATCACGTTTTGCAATGTTAGTGCATTGTGATCTAATTTCAAGGGAAAAAGGTGGAAGAAACTACAAACACACAGAGAGAACATTAGAATGCCAAGAGTAATGCTGACTAGATAGAACCTGAATATACACTAGACAATTGACCCATGCAAAATTAATATGCCCCAAGAGCTTTCAAAATATATAACATATATTTTGTGCTGTGAAAGCCGAGTCATATTTACCCACGTAAAGTTGATGCAAGTTATTTTAAGTTGTATTTTAGTCCAACTAAAACTTTATGGAAAGTTTAAGGGTACTGGTGGGCTTGAAAGGTACAGAAGGGTGCTGATGAGAGACATAAAACAAACTGTGTGCACAGAATCTCAGGAGTTTTGAGAACTGGATGCCTCACATTTCTCTGACAAAGAAAATACTCATAAAGTCATTAATCAGCAATATACAAATTCACAACTGAAGACAACTTTGTTTTACCTTTTGGTGCCCTGGACTTTCCATTAGTTGCTGTTTTAATTTAATTTCTTTCTCTGTTATCTCTCTCATCTTAAGGTTTACCTAGAAGGGCATAACACAGGAGAGATTAAAATACAACTGAACACCTTTCCACAAGTTGAGGCCTTCTTCCTCCCCCTCCCCTTACTTAAGGGTCAACCCATTCTACAAACAGAAGTTTATAGAATCGTGCGTTGCAGTTTTCAAGACCAACTCTCCTAACAGCAGTAGCTATAACCACAACAAGGGAATCTTGTGTTCACAAAGGAGACATTCTCTTTGGAACATGACTATTGTTACTTGAAAGGGTTTCAGGAACTTAACCTCTACCCTTTCAAAAGTTTCAGTATTTCTGTTTAATGTATCTAAGCTAGTCAGAATTAAGTCTATCCTCTCATTTAACATGAAACAATGCTTCACCCAGACAAACAGACAGACTCCAAACAAACAAACAAAATGCCCCTCCTAGCAGCTTGTCTGAAAATAAAGAACCCAATTTTACAATTTGCAGTAATAAGGCAATCAAATTCTACTAATAGTAATCTGTACTATGAGGACATTACACCCAACTAGCCTTGGACTTGAGGAACAAGTAACACCACAGTAATTAGAGCAGTTCTCTTTGGCTGAAGTGGAAAAGATGACAGAAATTCACAGGTAAGAATGATGGAAGGCACTCATCAGAACCTTTCCAAAAATCTGAGAAGGGATAATAAGAACCGGACACGCTTTGCTCAAAGTAAATTTTACCTTGTTAATCCAGAAAACCATTGCATCCTCCAAATCATAGGGCAGTTCTTTCGAGGCACTGAATGTAGAGAAACGCTTGACGCTAGCGACCACCTTCTCGATGCTGATCATTTCTACAGTGTAGGCCATCATCAGAGCATCAATCATTGCCATATGAGAGCTCTAAAAGAAGAAAATGGTGAGTGTTGAAAAATAAATTCCTTTTAAGAAAAAAAAAAAAGTCTAACTGTATTTAATTTTAAATATTCCTGAGGTTAGTGACCTAGAAATTAAGAGCTCTTCATTCCATGAACTATTTTAAATAGCGTTAAATAAAAAGATCATTAGGTGGATTTAATTAAGCTAACCATTTTGATTGGTGCAGAGCCCAGATCAGATTCAGACACAGGTGTATCATCGCTCTCCATGACGTAAATCCCTTTTCGAGACAGAGCCTGGATCACTGACTGGTGGCCCTGCAGAGCAGCCACCTGATCCCCCTTCAGAATGAGGCTACAGACGCGGCAGTACAGCTCGCTGGACAGCAGCAGCTTGATCACAGGGGGTTTAATATGTTCTTGCTCATATTGATCTATGTAAAATGGGTCCTTCAGCTCCTCTGGGACATTATCTGAAACAATGAAGAGAAGTTTTAACAAGCAGTACCAGGCAGTGGCATCAGTTCTAACCAGAACTGTGGTTTTTTTTTTACTGTAATTCAAAGATAGCAAATGAAAGAACAAAACAAACAAAAAAAATCAAGCACAAAAAATACCAAATGTGTTTCAGTCTGCAGTTTCATATTGCAAATGGTTTTCAAGAGGTCTTTGTGCTTATGTTTTAATTAAGTAAAGCATATACAATTGGCTCCTGTCATATGGGCACTTCAGTAAAAATCCTCTCCATCACCAGTCAGCTCTCTAAAGATATCGAGTCCCTGTCCAGAAAGCTCTTCAACATGGACAATGTCCCACTGTCCTCTGCTCACCTCTAGCCATTTCCCTGAATGAGACCCAGCTTAATCCGAATGAGACACCATCACCTCTACTGATTAGTGCACATTAGTATTTTAATTTTGGTTTGAATTAAAAGAAATCATCTACTTAGAGCACAGGCAAAAATGCTCTGTGTATCTTCAAGGCAAAACTTCCAGCTACTTCAAGTAATATCCCAGAACATCTGTGCACAGCAAGTAAATAACTGCCACACTCTCACCAAGAGGGGCCGGCCAAATAATCTCAAATTGAAAAAGATAACCAAGCCATCTCTTTTTTTAGTTCTAAACTGCCGAAGTTCACAGAAAGACAAACATCTGACTAAATCCTTGAGCATTTTATCAACGGTTTGCAAAACAACCGAATCTCCAGCGAGCTGCTTGCCTGTGTTTGTAAAGACGAGAGCACTGAAGCAAACTACTGCAGCTTTTCAGCCTTTAGATAAAAATTGAAGCCTACGTAGCAAAACCACTCCACTTGGGCTTGGATTCAACACAAATCAAGTCTAAAATTAACTTCTTTTGGAATGGCACAATACCCACAAGTGGATTTTATCCAACTGAACACAGATCCTGAGTACGGTCATTTACATCCACGTTAAAATTAACGACACAGGACATCATCCCCGCACTCCACTTCTTCCCCACCAGTTCCCAGCCCTCACGGAGACACTTTTGCTGCGGATCAGCACAGCTTTACAGCTGGCAGGAAAGAAAGGCACCACCACCAGCTAATACTCTGATCGCTCCGAACACGTCAAGGACGTTTTGAATCCCTATGTTGCAAGGTGAAGCCCTGCCAGCGTTACAGGTTCCAACACCACAACACGAGGCAAATGTCAAGGGATTACAAGAGTTGAAAGCAGAAGGAAATGCTGCTGTAAGCAATGGTTTCTTGATATTACTGAAAAGACCTAAACCAAGTTAAAAATAGATATATCCCCAAATAAATACTTCGACTTATATTCAGTAATCAGACTAGAAGCTATTGACTTTTATAATAGCATGGCAGTAATAATGAGAGCCTCAAGTGTATTGTCCTGCTAGAAGCCAGACATTTCATAATTTTCTAACATAAAATTCTATCTTATGCTATCCAGTCACTCTGAAGATCTTCCCCTGAAGCCACTTCAACAGTTCATTTTAAATATATACATCTACAGTTAAAAGAATTATTAATTTGGCAGCATATTTACTTTTCATTCAGTTAATTTCCAGAATAATTAAATTTCCCCAATCAAAAAACCTCCAACCCACAGCATATCTTTGAACTGCAAAATAAGCCACACAGGATTTGGATATTGCAGAGCACTCGATGTTCATAAAGAGGAGAAACTGAGACAGAATGTTATCAATTCCACGAGCCAGAAGTACATCTCACTTCGATAAACACACATAGTAAACTAGCGCTGTAACAGCTCCTCAGTCTGCCTTTATTTTTCAAAATAGAAAGCCTTCTGAAGTTTTCAAAATCACAATCACTATTTTTCCTTTGTGTGACATTGAGTGATGTCATATACGGACTATCTACTGAAGGTGCTTGGAAGAGAGACAATGAAACCCCCCCGGCACGACCCAAGTAGCATTTGTTAACTTGAGTGTCCGTTTTTGGTGAGATGGATAATAAATTCAATTGTTAATCTTCTTAATGTTAGTCAACCTGACCTAAAATCAAAGGCTATTGAAAGCTAATTCCATTTAAATGGTCATTGCCATATCCATAAGGAGGACTAGAGCTTCCATTTCTAAAGACTGGGGAAAGATCCAAAAAAATCAAACCATAAAGCAGCTCATGTAATTCCTTACAAGCAGCTACACCTTTAACAATCAAAGGCACGTTGCTTTTTACTAAGAGCAGTTGTGAAAGGAAAGAATAGAATACTGGCTCATACAATATCCATGAAGCAGCACGTTTCTGGCACAAAACACTTCAAGTTTTGAAGGCTTTTTTGTTAAAAAAATAAAGAAAAAAAAGGCAAATTCAAAATGTCTGAAACCTGAAGTACTGAGAAGAGGGTTTAGTGTGAACATCTGCCCTCCACCAGCTCCCAGAGCCTACCCAGAGCCGGGTAACCGAGGTGACCGTCTGAAACCGCGCTGTGAGGAGTGGCTGGACAAAGAGCCCCGACCCCGCTCTCCCGCAGCCAGCTCACCTCGGGCTGCTTCAGGTCCCTTCACCACACCAAGAACCACGATTATTTTATAGCTTCTGGCTCTCTAGCCACAGCCTCTCTTGTAGCACTGGGGTCTTTCCACAGACTCTCAGAACACAAGAGACTAGTGGAATATCACGCTCAGCTTCCCGTGTGACAGGCCACTAAGACATCCCACATTCATTTGTGTTTAAGCTAGCAACACTTTAGTGACTGTTAAAGGCCTTTTCTAGCAATAAATGGATCTAGTTCTTACTGGCAAGATTCCATGCTAAAGAAATTACTTAAATAAATACACCTTGCATTTTGGATACTGTTCCTTAGAACAAACAAACCAACAAAACCAACCAAATAAAACCAAACCATCAAAAACCCACAATCAAGCAACAACCACCAAACAACCCCAAAAACTTGTGAAGCATCTGCAATATTTGAAACCCACATCTGAAAGTGCAACATAGGAGATGTATCTTGCCTTTCACCTCTCTTCTAATTCCTCTTAGCTGTAGCCTAACACCACATAAAACCTTTGCAGCAACCTGGGCTGCTCACAGCCCCAAACCCCCTTCAAGCGTCAAAACTCCCACACTGCCAAAAGTCTCCGAAATACGCTGTCGGTTTTAAGATAATAACACGGCAGAGTTAACCTAATGCTAAGTTAAATATCAGGCTGTGGATGCACCAGCAGCCACTGGCACTATGGAAGTTTTCTCCCCAGTTTTTGTGGATCAGCCAAGCTCCAAATGTGTCTCATGGCTTTCGCCTGCCTGCCACCGATTGTGTCAATGCTCTTTTTGAGGAAAATGTCCCCATCTTTCCAAGTCCCAGTTTCTATAAGAATCTTTTTCAACACCTTACTTTCATGACCTATAACTGAACATTCTGTTTGTTAAAACTTGATTTTTCAGTCATGCTTTGGAATTCAGAAAAATCAACATGAAAATTTAAGTTTTGAGCAATTAATTTCTAAGCTATAGATACACAAATTCTATGCAGGGTCTCCAATCTCCAATACTGCTTTAATTCCAAAAGGATGGCACTTTTACATCACTATTGCATGTTACTGAAAACCTTGCAAACACCTTCTGGTTTTCCTGATGTGCTTTCCGAGCTGTTTCCCTAAGAAAATGCCACCACTGACTCCAACACGAGCTCTACAGCTGCCAGTTTTAGACAAACTGAGGTGTTCAAAAGCCACAAAGCCTAAAAACTACCAGTATTTTTATAGTAACTTAAAACCAATGACATGTAACCTGATAATCAGGTTATATACACAGGTATGTAACCTGATTATCAGGTTATAATCATCATTAATTTACTTATTGTCGAAGAATTGGCAAAGAATTTACCATGCCACAGTCAACCAGATGTCTTTCACACAAGGATTTTACCTGAATTTTATACTCTGTGACTTAGCTGCATGCGGTCAGCTTATTGTAGAGAAAAAAAATGCTCATTTTTTGTTTTCTAAGTCTGGGAAACAGCAAAGTAATAAAGTAATAACACATTTTTTTTCCAGGTTTCAGCAGAATAAACTCTTAAGCATTCTTGCCCCACCAAGCCTACGAGAGATACACCTACCAGCACTTTAGGAGAGACAAAAGACTTGAGAAATTCTAATGTTTTTTTTCAGGAAGCAATTCCTTTGGTCTGTTCCATCGTATCAAGGAGTTCCAGCATCTCAAAAACCTGTCAGTTCCAAGTATAAATCACTGTGCACAACACAGTTCACAGGATTACAAAAATTACTGCCCTTGTAACAAGCATCAGGGAGACAAACCCTGCCAGCTTCTCTCCTCGCTTTAGGGTAGGGACCAACTCTTCATCATCTCACTTACAAAACCCTGCTCGACTACCTGATAGGGTCTGGTAAAGAAAAACACAGCAATCTGAACAAATTTGACTTGTCCCTCGAACAGGGGAAGTGGATACACCCCAGATTTTATTCTACCTCTGGAAGCACGAAGAACTGGTTTCACCTGAAAAGAGAGCCAAAGCTCGCAGTAAACAGAACGAAGCTTGTTCACTTTCTGAGTAAGATTTTGTTAGCACCAGCAACTGTTCACAGAATTATTTAGTCCTACGTGGAAGGCCCCAAAGCTGCAGATCAGGAGCAGAAGCTACACATTCTCAGCAACTAAGACCATCTTCATGATAATAAAAACCTTCTTTGTTGGTTCTCATTGCAGAATAGTAATATAAACACATTAAGTGATCTATAAAAATCACACCTTAAAAATTTCCATACAACAGGCAGAAAAAGAGAAAAACAAAACAAAAACCAATCCAGAAACTTTAGATACTGCTGGTGAGAGCAACCACATTCTCATTATCATATCTTCTGATCAAAGCCACAAACCTGAATGAAGCAGAAGAGACAAAATAATAATTAGGGAATTCTTCACCCCTGTAAACTTCACACAAGCAACAGTCAGTGATTTATCAAAGCAACAAATGTTGAGCTATTGAGTATTTGCAAAAATGCAACAGCTTTCTTAAAAATATTTTTACTATGGACCTGAGAAGAAAGCTGACAAAGAACAGAAGCAGGGAATGCAGGGATTTAGGCAGTTTAGCCCAGGAAATGTGCTCACACTGCCTTCACCGACCGGTAACCGAAGGGAACTGTTGCCAGACTGCAAAACCTTAGTTAACGGGTAAGCATCAAGTACTTCAAAGACAAAAAAAAAGCCACAACTTGTATTTTCCCTATGATGTGTTAAATTAGTCCTTGCCTTTCCTGCCCCTATCTTGCCAGAGGTCTCTCAGGCTAATGTCAGCACTAGGCTGGAAACTATGTACAGCTCCTAGGCCTAAGAAATAAGTAAAACCCACCAAGTTCATTCTGAAAACCCCAAATTTTACAAACTATCCTAAAGAAGCAACACCATTTGTTATGGAAAGGGGATGCCCACAACCCCCTTGCTCCCAGCAGCCTGCAACACCGAAGAACTTCCAAATGCTCCTGCCATATCTAAATTATAGCCGCGGTGATGGAAAACTTCATTTCTACACAGAAATTAAAGCTGTGCAAACTAAGTCTGCTGAGAAAGCAAAATTTGTCATTGTCTGTTTTCCCAAGTTGCACCCAATGAAAACATCCTGGCTGTGTTCGCTCTGACTGCTGCCGGTTGCTCCCGAGGGGCGGGTGGCGCCGGGGACCAGTCCCACTTCCCTGGGCTCAGCTGGGCACAGCGCTCGGTTCCTGCCTGGCACTCGGGTTCATTCTGCCAGCTGCGAGGCAGGGATCTCTCCCACGGATGGGTGCCAAGCCTCTCGAAACCTCCCACACTCGCCTCCTGCGAGCTGAAGTTCCACAAGCTCAGTGGCACCCCTGCTCCTCGGCCGCTTCAGCGTTAGTTGTATTTTCCCACTGCCAGGAGAATTCTTGAAAGTGCACATTTGGTTCTAATCAAAGTTTGCTGATGAAGAAGATAATTCTGTTCCAATCAAATTCCATTCCCTCAAACTACTGTCTCAGCTGAATGGACTTAGCATCTTTCAGGAATATAGAAGGTTTCCAGATGTTCGTGCACAGACTTTGAGTGATCCAGGTTAGCATTCCCATATTTATCTGGGTAGATGGATGACACCGAATGGGGAAACACCTTCCTTCACAACATCCTTCCCCCCTAATCTTCTGCAGTTGGGACAAACAGTTTTAAGACCTCCCTCTGCAGTCCATCTGTGACAACCAGGCAGCCACCACAGAGAGCCAGGAGCAGCTCTGCGCTTCCAGAAACAAACCATGCAGCCAAATTCCTATGCAAGGAGAGGGGTTGTCTCACTAGCAGCACTGGTGTGAAGACAGAAGGTAGATGTGCTCAGTTGTTTGGCTACCAAAATTCTTTATTTTCATGGCCAGAAGGGAAAAAAGGAGGAATGCATCACCAAATGAAACAAAGCCCAAACTACGACTTGAAATTATGTGTCATGCGTGCTCTCAGTCATTTGTCATTTAGAGAAAAGAAGAGTTAAGTATGAAGAATTTGCCTACTTAGATGTGGAAAATTCAAAGATCCTGTGAGGGTAAATAAAAATACAGTTCCTGCAGCTATGAATGACTAAAAGTAACAACCTACCCTAAAACAAATTCCTGTTCTTGACTATTCCCACACTTCAGCATCAGCTTAGCCTTACTCAGATGAAAATGAAATCCAGGATATGCACTGACATTTGAGAGATTAAGGCATGAAATTATGTCAATTCACATAGGTTGATTCCAAATCTAACATTTCAGAAGAACACTCTTTACTCAGCCACTCCAAGGCAGTTATGGAAACCCTATCAGATAAGAATTACTTCAAAACACAAGACAGTGTTTTAATGTTATAAACAGAAAGCCATTTTCTTTTAACCACCAGATTGACCAGGACTAAGACTAAAATAACCAGAAAAGCCCCAAAAACTTTCATCTGCCTAGTGAGATTTTATATAACAAATTCACAATTGCTCAGTAGCTGCCCAAAACTCACTGAACAACGTCCAGTATTTTAACACAAGAAGAAATCCCCGGGAGAGGACGAGTAGTGTATTTAGCTCAAGTATTATTCAAAACAACAATCACATAAGAAACCTTTTTAAACCCATCTCTCTCTGAATTAAAGAGGCTTATAAATTTCTAAGTATTTTGCAATGCTGTTCAGTAAGTAATGGTTGCTATGTGACTACACCTTGCAAGAGCCATTTCAGAAAAAAAAGAAATTCAACTAAATTGCCACGGTCCTGGGAAGACACACACACTGACCCCCTTACTCACCGGAGAGGACCGACAATGCAATGCCAAAAGCTTGGCAAAAATATTTCTTCCTACTGATGATGGTGTTTAACTTCTATTAAAACATAACCTGAATGAGCTGAAATGAAGTAGAAAAAATGGCAAACGCTGCTACAATCTTCTCAGCACCAGAGCTCACATGGTTGGCATTGTGAAAGGTGGGGTTTTGGAGTTTTTAGTCAAAGAAAAGCCAGAAAAGTTGGTGTTCAATATAACTTGGTGTTGTCGAGTGCAGATGCAGGCTTGCTGTGAGCTGGTTAACTGGTCCAAGATGGACAGGCACAACCCCAAGGTCTGGAGCCTCAGAAGACATGACCAAGAAACACGAGGCCATAAAGGTTTCTCTGCAGAGTAGGAGCCACACCAGTCAATTCTAATTTAGGATTAGCTTTCTTTCGAAACAAAGTCATAATGTAAATAGTGTGGCTTCATGTCTGGAATATCCATTTTATCTCTGATCACTAAAAAGTCTTCAGGAAACATTACGAACAATTCCAGCAACTGAAAAACATTTACATGAGGAAATGTCTGTTCAGTTCTTTTAAGTTATCAATGTTTTAGTAACACCCTCCCCAATTTTCCACATTTTTTTAAACATCATTGGACAAAGAGGGGGTTTTTTTTTGGTCTCTTGAGGCTTGTAATGCAACACCTGCATTAATGTGAAACATTATAAACCTATGATTTTCTATTTTCCCCACAACCACCAAGATGCTAACACTAACAGAGCTGGAAATACTAAAAAAAAAAAAGAAAAATAACTTAGAAAAAAATATTCCAACCAGGATTAATATTTAACTGCAGGAATGGACCACTTCTCTTCAGCCTTGTCACAAAGTAAGCTAGTGCTAATCCATTAAGCATATTAGGAGTTTGGCGAATTACTCAGATTAACAGGGCTACCTCATTTTCCAAAACAAGATTCTGTATATGCTTTTATTATAGTTTTGTTCTGAATAAACAAAAGCCACAACTATTCCATCACACATCTTCATGACGAAGCTACTTAAACTCAAGGTGTATCTAGCAACAACAATTCAGAACAGAGGGACAGAGCGAGTGCGAAACAAAAAAGGAAATTTCAAGAGATGCCAGGGATGTTGTATAGGATACAACACTGTACAAATGATACTCCCAAGAATCTTTATTTCTCCGTGGTTGACTGTAAAGGTTTATGGCAACATAAGGGAAAGGACTCCTCTATCACCTACAACTTGCTGCTTAATGTCACAGAACACAAACTGTACCTGCTCAGTCAACATTCCTTTTACCTAAAAGCATGTTGATCAGAAGTGGATTGCTTTTTAGCTCATTTTGGAACCAAACCCACAATCTGGCAAAGAAAAGAGGTCCAAACAGAGTGTACAAAGGGTACCGAGGCCCACGCACCCACTGGCCAAGATGACTAGACAAGGAATTCTGCACACTGAAACCTTCACCGCCCGGAGAGACTCGGGGCCTGCGAGCAGTGACACCCAGGTCTCCGGATGAAAGTCTACTTGGCTAAAATGAGGATTTAAATATTTTGAGGCAGGCATTCTTCACCAGCACAGTCTGTGAGCATTCACCATTAGGTTTGCTGATTCAGGGCATCTCATATAGTTCCATTATTCCCGTTGAAGCCACCAGGAAGCATGTAATATTACAAGAGAACAGACTGTCATATTACTGATATTTAAAATAAAGTCCCATTTAATGACTTCTGGAATGGCAGGGGAGACAGAAAAGGCAAGAAGACGACTAAGATTGACTCCACAATAAAAGTGATCTTACCTATTCCGTAGGCTTTAGCACAGATCCATTGTAGATTAGCAGCTATTTTTGCTCTGGCTGAATCATAGAGCTCCAAAGGGACAATCTCAACTGCACTATCCGTCAGGGCATCCATTTTTCGTCTGGTACTATCTCCACCCGCAACAACATCAACATCCACCATCTAAAACAACAACAAAAGGCAGCAGACTTTTACAGCAGCAGTCGCTCCCATCGCATTTGGAGAGGCAGAGGAGAGGAGCTGGCTCAATCGCCAGCGCGCAGCGGTACCAGGCACAATACGGTGGGTTGAACCCCACAGGCCCGACATCCTTCAAGATTTGCATCGGAAGGGCTCATTTAGCAATTTACAATCCACTCGGAAATCAAGAGACATCCGAGCCGGGAGCGAGCATCCCCGGTTTTGCCAGCCGTGGATTTGCTCGCAGCGAGCCCTTTGCCACGGCTCGCCTTCGCCAAGGAAGAAAGGAGCAGCCCCATCACCTGCACGGCTGCAATAAAGAAAGGCTGGGGCGCTCCCCCTCCACCCTCCCAGCGCACCCTCCGCCGCGCAGCCCCCGCACCG
>JANHFX010008959.1:0-24771 GCA_027560015.1 Chloroceryle amazona
TGTACCATTGAATTTTCTCTTGTTTTGTATTTCTGACTTGAGTCCCTCGTTGTTTTGCTTTTCAAACCATTACACTGCTCTTCCTCAAAAATTAAGATCATTAATTCCCTGCTCCCTGTAGAGTTTTGGCATGAGTATATGTGAATACATGATATTGGATAGTGTATTTGCTTTTAAGAGCTGGGTTGCCTATGTAGTTAGAATGAAAGGCACGGCCCTGGTATCAGAGACACTACTGTTCTCTTTCCTCCTCTATCACTGCTCTTCATCTGTGTGGCACTTCCCTGTAGCTGCTGACTGTAAGATCAGTGAAAGACAAGGCATAAAAAACACATGACTGCATGAAAAGAAGATGCTAAAGGAAACGAAGGACTACTGAGTAATGCCAGCAGCCCTCATGAATGTCTAGCATTCCAGCAGGGCTGCTAGAGACGTAAAATCCATGTGGTTTGGCAGATTAGAAAATAAATCTAAGCCCAGAAAATGCTGCTGCCTGTTGCAGTCTTTCTCCTTTTACCTAGAAGGCTTTCAAGGCTGTTGATGCAAGAAACAACTATGAGTTTAACAAAAAGAGCTATAAGTTATCAGAAGGAGGGGAACAAGTGAAACATTTGGCTTCGCTCCTGAATGCAGTGGCAAAGAAATAGTAAGAGCTGGTGTGATGAACACTTTGAGTGTCCAAATAGGAAAGAACTAGAAAAGACTGACAGGGAAAAAGACTGATCATTGAAGATTTTGGACAGGAAAGCAGGCTTGGTGTTGACAATACCAAAATTGAACTTTGCATGAACTTTAAAGCACATACCCATTTCCTATTTAGAAAGCACTTGGGAAACATGGGAAAACCATGACCTCATGAGGGAAAATCACATTACTAAGAACTAGAAGAAGAGAGAACTAGAGTAGGAAGTAAACTTCTTATCAGCCAGAAAGCTATTCAGCAGAATGCAACAGGAAAACAGTAGGGAAGAAAAAAAAAAAATTGCTGAAAAGATCTCAAAAATAAAAGAAAGGAAGAAAATGATCAAGGGACACATGGCATATATTGTGTTGACCTGAATGCATATGAAATTTAAGGAACAGTAATTGCATGATGATTTGTATTTTGTAGCATAACTACTACTCTGAGATCCTCATCTTGACTGAGACCTCTGAAGGTTACTATACTAGTGTTATAGAGTATGTTACATACTATATTACATATGATTTTACACCAATATTACATGACAGTAATTTTATTTCTTCTGTACAATAGCTATCATGAAAATACTATGAGTATATTCTTTGTGTTTGTGCATGTAAGATCATTTCAGATACACATACACAGATTTAATTCATTTGGATCTAGAAAATATACCAAGGGTGCTTAGGGCACCTTGCCACCAAGGCTGTATGTGAGACAGTGCAAATCTGCTGACAGGTATCTTTCCAATCATTGTAACAGAGGCACGAATGTCTTTTGCCTTCCTCAGAGCCATGGCACGACAGTTTCAGAATCAGCTGAACGTTGGGTCTTCTATGACCAGTATTGCAGAATCTTTTTCTTTCCTGTATGTCTCGTGAAAACTAAAGAGGTCATGAAGGACAAAGTACTAGCAGTATCCAGGATTAAAGCAGACTGCTGAAAGTTTGTATTAAAATTGGTCTGCTTCAGTCTTTATAACTTGACTCCTGATTTCTGCTTGTACAAAAAGTAGAAACCAGACCTATCATTTCTGTCCATGATATTAACACTATACAAAAAATATTAACAAAAATATTATTAGTGAAAAGGAATAAAAGGAGTAAGAATGACTTTTATGTGCAGAGAAAAAAAGAAACTGGAGCAAAAGTGTCTAATTAATAAATGAAGAGGACAAAAATTAGTGATGATGATATAATTACCAAGGTTCTGACTACTCAGTTTTTAATGAGGGAAAAAGGGTGGGAAGTAAGTATAATGAGGAAGTAATGAAGCTTCTCTAAATACAGCTGTTTATAAAATAGAGGTAAGAAAATGCTGGAATGTATAATGGCTTTACACATCAGCATATTGCTTTGTACAGATAGTATTGACTGCGGCCAGATTTTCTTCTGCTTAGATTGTTGTGACTCCCTGTTCAAGGAGGATTTCTAGAGAAACTACATATAGTACTTAATCTAAACTAATCTAAAATTAATTGTCTAACTAATTTACTGACATTGTTCATAAAGAAATGAAAGCACACCACAGATAAGATACTAGTTAAAAATTACTGTTTGTAGCTCAACGTTTGTCTTCTAAAAGAGCAAATAGGTAACTATCATAAGTTTGGAAACAATGACTGCTGTATATCTGAAAATAGTGCAGTAGATTTCTGATGGAGTCCACACCATTTATTATCTCCACTGACATTGCCATCAGGCAGGACAACACTGAAAGAGGTATTCTAGATAAGTTTACTTTAGCTTTAAGAGTGATCCTCCACGTTCATATTTGGGCCATCTAGTAGATAAATGTAAAGAAATTCTTAATGTTTCTTAAAATTCCTGGTCCTTGCTGAATGGAAGCTAGCCAACATTATTCAAATTTACATGAAGGGCATAAGGGAAGACCCAGAAAACTACATCCCTGTTAGTGTAACTTCAGTTCTTGGAAACATTATGGAGATCGTGTTAGGTACTATTGAAAGCCATTTAAAGAACAACATAATCATCAGGCGCAGCCAACATGGGCTTACGAATGGAAAGTCCTGTTCAACATATTTGATATCCTTCTATGATAGTGACCCACCTAGTGGATGAAGGGAAAGTGATGGATATAGTTTCCCTGGATTTTAATAAAGTTTTCGATACTGTCCTTCACAGCATCCTTCTGGACAAGATGTCCAGCTGTGGAATGAGTAGGTTCATGGTGCACTGAGTGAAGAACTGGCTGAAGGGTGGGGCTCAAAGGGTTGCTGTGAATGGGCCTTTATCTGGCTGGTAACCAGTCACCAGCAGTTGTGCTCAGGGTTCAATTCTAGCGCCAGTTCTGTTCAATATTTTTATCAGTTATCTGTATTCAGGAGTTGAATGCATCATTAGCAAGTTTTCTGACGATACTAAACTAGGAGGTGCTGCTGAGTCTCTCAAGGGACAACATGCCTTACAGAAGGATCTTAATAGATTGGAGCATTGGGCATTCATCAATGGTATGAAATTTAACAAATCCAAATCCTGAATTCTGCACCTGGGATGGAGTATAAATTGGGAGTAAGTATAAACAAGGAGAGGAGTGGCCATGCAGAAAGGGATCTGGGGGGTACTGGTCAACCGCCTTGGAGGCCTAGAGGGCAAACCACATCCCGGGGTGCATCAAACACAGTATAAAAAGCCAGTCAAAAGAGGTGATTTTCCCACTGTATTCAGTTTTGTTGCAGCCTCATCTTGAACACTGTGTGTAGTTATGGGCATCACTAATTTAAGACGGATGTGAGGGTACTCAAATGTGGCCAGAGGAGAGCAACAAAGTTGGTGAAAGGGCTGGAAGGCATGTCCTATGTTTTGTGACTAAGGACTTTGGGTTTGTCTAGGTTGGAGGAAAGGAGGCTGAGGGGTGACCTCATTGCTCTCTACAGCTTTCTGAGGAGGGGAAGTGGAGAAGGAGGTGCTGATCTCTTCTCCCTGGTATCCAGTCACAGGACACATGGGAATGGTTCAAAGCTGCACCTGTTACCCGTGAGAAGCATTAGCATTAGAAACATTAGGAAGCATTTCTTTACCAATAGGCTCATCTCACACTGGAACAGGCTTCCTAGAGAGGTAGTTGGTGACCCAAGACTGTCAGTGCTTTGGACAATGCCCTTTAACTTCTGGTCAGCCTTGAACCCATTAGGCACTTGCATTAGATGGCCATTTTTAGGTCCTTTCCAACAAAATCACCTCTCCTCTCCTCTCCTCTCCTCTCCTCTCGTCCCCTCTCCTGAAGAGGTTGTTTAAGAATTAAAGGCAACACAGCATAAATTGCAAATTACTTGCCCATATTGGCTCAGTAGTTAGTAAAAAAGTCAAATACCAATTCTACATACAAGAAAATCTAAAGGGAATGGGTAAAGAAAGAAAAAACATGCCCTTTAATACCAAGTCATCTAAAAAACCCCAACCAACTACATCAGTGTTGTTTATAGATAAAAAGGTGTTTTGCATTTTTAAACCTGTTCTATACTTCAAATGAAGCATAGTTTCCAGTTTCATTCTACATTCAGAAGTGTTGAAAGCCAAATTCAGTTCTGATGTCACACAAAACTCCCAATGTGCCTAAATTCTTCTCCATTTATGTTCAAGACTGTACAATTCTAAAGGATACTAGATTTTTTTCCTTGCAAATAAAAAACGTTTATTCTTGGAAGCAATATTTACACAGTGCTTATTATAACAGGATATATCGGTGTCTCTGGCAACATTTAAAACACAAACACATTTAGTCTGCACTGTACCAGATAAAAACAATACTGAGTTTATCAAATTCAATACCAAATAAATACAAAATGAATCAACATTTATGCCTACTTTATAATTCATTGAACCTAAGCAATTACATTTAGCATATTTTACAACAGTTACAGAGTGTCGGTGAACAGAGATCAAGAGATAAGAATTAAGCTGATCTTAAATAGGTGAAACTGAAATCCAGATTTAAATTCCTTGAACTCTTGTTCACCAGACCCAAGCATTGCCTTGCTCTGACTTCTATGGATACGCAATGACTCTGACTTCTATGGATAGAAGTTGTGTAACACGATATGGTGAGGCAAGAAGGTTGGTTATGGTTTGGGAGTTCTGCTATAATTAAAAACTTGCTTAAGCTCTTGTATTGATTTAACCCCAGCCAGCAGCTAAGCACCACACAGCTGCCCACTCACTCCCCCAGAGTGCCATGAGGGAAAGAATTGGAAGGGTTACAGTGAGAAAAGTAATGAGTTGAGGTAAAGACAGTTTAATACATAAAGCAAATGCTGCATGTGCAAGCAGAGCAAAATAAGGAATTAATTCACTGCTGCTCACTGGCAGGCAGGTATTTAGACATTTCCAGGAGAGAAGGGCTTCATCATGGATAACAGTTACTTGGGAAGACAAAAATCATAACTTCAAATGTCCTTCCCTTCCTCCTCCTAGCCCCAGAGGAACCTACTCAGGACATAATGGACATAATTTGACAGCCTACTTTTGTTCAGATAATATTACTGTATTCACTTCAGCTAAAAAAAAAAAAGAAAAAGAAAAGAAAAGAAAAGAAAAGAAAAGAAAAGAAAAGAAAAGAAAAGAGAAAAGAAAAGAAAAGAAAAAAGAGCTTAACTGGTTTAGTCCTCAGGGAATGCTACGCTGTTCAGGGATATTCCTTGCTGGGGACTCACCTACAAAGATAACACTATACACTGCATGCTTCTGTTCATCAGGTTTGCACATTTGACAGAATTTGTGATGTGTGGACCCTACTAGATATCTTGAGAAGCTACGAACAGGGCATGTTGGTGATTTTTGTAAATTTAAGTTTTTGGGAAACAAAAAAAGATCTGATGTGTTATATTTATGCCAATAAAGCATACAGTAAGAAAATGAAAGATTAATTTTCCAATTGGTTTTCAGTTTTAGCCATTCTCTTCCCACAGAAACCAGTTTTTCTCGATTATCAGGAACAAGTAAGCAAAAACTCAATGTAACTGAGCTGTCTGTCATTCAGGGCACCTATATCCTCTTTGGCAGAAGTATAGTGCAAATAAAGAGTGGGCAAGCTTAACTTCTTTTACGCAGTAAACTATAATTCCTGAATGACAGGTGGATAAATTCTACATACCCGCGTTTATCTTCAGCTATGTCTATTTCTATTCCATTATAAGAAATGATAGAGAGGTTGTGTGGATGGAGCCTACAAGAGTATTTTACAGAATGCTCACCTGTCCACAAGAGTACAGCAAATGTATATAGTAAGTGCAACAGCTTTAATTAATCTTCTTTCTTTAATAAAAAATAAAAAATAAATTAAAAAAAAAAATCTTTTTCTTGTCCTCTTGGAAAATCAATGCCAAAAGTGCCAGAACAGTTGTCCTTCTTGCTCTTCTATGATCCAGTCTACCTACTTTCAGCAGTAAGACCTGTATTCATTTCACCCATCTTTGGATTCTTAGCTGGAATTCTAAGTGTGTGGTGGTGTACTGTGACCCTAAAATGCTTCAGTAGTCAACAAAAAGAGGTATTTGCAAAGGGTGATTCAGAACTTCAGTAGACATTTCACTCTGTGTGGATTATAGAGGGACATACAGATACTTGTATTCTAGCCTAGATAACTCAGTTAAGTCTCTTAAGTTAGGTGGAATTGATTTGATTCTTGACTGAGTCTTAAACCTTGCAGCAGTAGAGGCACTTGGCAGCTTTCTGGCCCAACAGGTATTAGTAAGAATACTTAGCAATGAATGTAGCAGACAAGTGAAATTGAAGTATGACATCCTCCTTTGTCTTGTGGTGTTTCCCTAATTCCCTCTATTACCTCAAAACAAAACAACACAACAAAATTCAAGTCCTGTAGGTATTTTTTGCATTTAATGGAAGGAAAATATAAATTTGCATTTGCCTCTTAACTCTATATTCTTCTAGTTATCCATGTGTTTGATTTTGTACACTCTGGAAGAGCATAAGACCAGGAAACCCTAACTCAGCATTGTCATCCATTCTTGACACTGAATACAGACATCACATGCAAAAAGAAGATGAACTTTCTTTTCATTTGGCACTGTTATGACATCATCTAGAATCAGTCATTCTAATCTTAACGCTATAGGGATTTTAATAAAATTGTGAGACAACAGAAGTGAAAAAGAAATTCTTAAGAAGATGGCATGATAACATTTTGTTGAAATGTTTTTCTACAAGTAGTGAAGAAAAGTGCAAATACAGGGAACAGCTGAAGCTGTTCCAAAAGATTCTGACTTGGTGAAACAGGAAAGGTGGATAAAAAGAACAAGACTGAATAGCAAACATAAATAAATTATGAATAGTTCATTAATAAGAGTGTTGTAGATTTCATTGTAATTCCAAATGGTACTAGGAAGTATGTGATAGGTGCTGTAGGAAGCACATTCATGTTATTAGAAGTAGATCTCTTAGACTATTTGAGGTTGTTGAACATGTGCAGCCATTGAGAGGTCAGAATGCTCTGCCTCTCTAAAATCAAGATCGTTTCCTTCATATCAGGGTAATCTGTTCTAGCTTTTGCAATCAAGTGAACAAAGATAACTAATTTAGATGCCTAAGAGCTAGTAACCACGGATATTCTCTATAGCTAATGGACAGAAAAAGGCTTCTGCAGTGAGCAGAACAACTCATGCCGAGGCATCTAAGGTTCCTTAACAACGTCACTAATGATCAGGATGATAGAGCAGAGTGTACCCTTGGCAAGACTGCACATGACACCAAGCTGGGAAAAGACCGTGATGATACACCAGAGGGTTGTGCTTTCATTCACAGAGACATGACAGGCTGGAGAAACTGGCAAACAGGAACCTCAGAATGTTCAGTAATGAGAAGTGCAAAGTCCTGCACCTGGGGAGGAACAACCCTATGCATCAGTACATGCTGGGGGGCACCTGTGGAAAACAGCTTTGCAGAAAAGGACCTGAGTGTCTTGGTGGACACCAAGTTGGGCATGAGCCACCAATCTGCCCTTGCCTCAAAGGTGAATGGTATCCTGCACTGCATTAGGAGTGTTGCCAGCAGGTCAAGGGAGGTGATCCTTCCACTTTACTCAGCACAGGTTATACCTCAAGTACAGTGCCCAGTTCTGGGCTTCCTACTACCAGAGAGATGTGGTCATAATGGTGAGAGTCCAGCAAAGAGTCACAAAGATGACTAAGGGGTTGAAGTAACTGACATACAAGAAAAGGCTGAAAGAGCTGGTACTGTTCAACAGCCTGGAAGGATCTCATCAATGTATATAAATACCTGAAGGTATGATGTAAAGAAAATTGAGCCAGGCTTTATTGGTGGTGCCCAGTGACAGGACCAGAGGCAATGGGCAAAAACAAACACAGGTTTCCCCTCAATAAAAGGAAACACTTTTTCACTGTGAAAGTGACTGAGTACTGACACAGGTTGTCCAGGGAGGTTGTGGAGTCTCCCTCCTTGGAGGTATTCAAAAACCATCTGGACAGGGTGCTGGGCAACCAGATCTAAGTTGCCTTGCTTGAATGTAGGGGTTGGATCAGATTATTTTGAGAGATGCCTTCCAAACTCAGCCATTCTGTGATCCTATGAAGGAAGCTTACATATTCCACCCTCAACAAAAGCTTGTTTCTCTCTTTTGATTATGAACAGAAATGATGGTGAATAGCCAGGTCCTAGAGGTTCAGCGTCATAGGAAGTTGGGTTAGATGACTGACGATTTTCACTCATAGTTACCTAAATACAGATTTAATTGCTTAACTATCCAGCTTTTGGATATACTGGCATAGGCAAGCCCTTCAGATGACTTCTGCATTTTTTAAAATTTAATTTTCACCATTTCAATATACTGTGAACAAGGTCCAAACTAGAATGTGAAGATTATAAACTTTGTATTCCATAAATAGCAGTCCTGATGTCCTACCCCATCTGCGTTATATTTTCTGTTATGGAAATGAATTCATAGGGAAAGAAAAATAAAATTGCACAGTGTAAGCACAGCAACTACAGCATGATTGTCAACAAAAACTGCCATATAATTGTAAATCAGTATTTAAAAAATGTTGACCTTTGCCTTATTCTTCGTAAATGTTATTCCTGGGGCTAACTTAGTTTGTAAGTGGAAATTTTGCAAAGTGCCTTGAAGTAGCTTAAAAACAGTCAAACAAAGGCACACAGAAGTTAGTCAACATCAAGTGCAATTTTGCACTAGATTCACTTTCTAAGGTATGAATATTACAAAGTATTTACTGGAAGCCACTCTCTAAACTGACTTTACTTGAAGCTCTGTAAATATCAGAATAAGACAAAACTACTCTATGTATAAGTCACGTTTTTAAAGTGCTTCCTCATTTTGTCCATGCAAATAGGATCAGATAGTGTAAAGAATCATTATTCCTCAGCCTAAAGTTACTATTCCCATTCATCACTCTCCTCAGATGAAATAGAGTCACTGCTATTGAGACAAAGAATCATTCACACTGGATGTGACCATGGGAGGTCTCAAATCCAACCTTCTGCTCAAAGCAGAGTCAAGGCTCAATTAAGAGAAAGTCACTTAGGGATTTGCCCAGCAACTCCATGCTAACTATTCCGAACCACTTCATTTTTCTCCATACACCCACAAGTGGCTTTCAAGCAAACACGTTTCACAGTTTTCTCAAGGAACACCCTGAAGTTCTCTAACTTGTGCTTCTTGACATCTTTGAGGAAAGGACATGAGTTTTTCTCCTGTCATGAGGAACCTCACTTCCCCAATCTCTATGACTGTTCAGAGATGATAAAGCTACCACATTCTGCATCCTTGAAGGCATCCTGTTTTGCCCCACTGACTTTGATAGGTCAAGATTTCTCAGGACAACCCTGGCTCCATTCTTTTCCACTACTGTCATTTCCTCTCCTCCTTAAAAATTGACCCTAGGCACAAAGGTACAAGTACAGTCTGAGACACCAGCAGTTAAAGTTTCCCAACGGTGCACACAATAGCTGGAAATTAAAGTAAGGCAACTTCTTATATCACTCGTATATTATCACAAGAATACATCTAATTAGGTATTAAAGGTGGAGTTCTTAAGTTTTGTCTTAGAAATTTATACTAATTTTATTCAGGCATCTAAAGATTAACTGTATAAAAATGCAGTCATGATAGTTTAAACCATCTCATCATCAGATCAGAAAAGCAGAATTAAAAAGGAAGGTGCTGCTTGGGGATGAAAAGAAAAAACAGAAACTCTCACCTCTAACTTACACTAAGCTGTCCCAGAATGACCTACTCAGATGAACACCAGAACCTTTGGCCATTTTTACAACCCATGAAGACAGACACTTTCAATAAACAAGGCAAAACTCTAAACCAGATGCAACAAATAGTCTTCTGGGTGTTCCTGTTGACTACAGAAGCAGCATGGAGTGACTACCCTTGAGACAAACCATCATTTGATGAATATTAATTTCAACAGTAGTTTCAGTTTAACAGCAATCATAACTGACCCACAAACAGGTGTCTTAGTGTAATTCAGTGGACAGCATGGAGGGAAAAGCATACAGAGAAGCTAGGTTCTATTTCAGCCAGCAGTGTCAGCCAAATAAATGCTGGTCAGACTGCACCCCTGGCTGAATAAGATTTAGATATCTAAAGACAGACTAGACAGATCCCACCTCTTATATGTACACAGGGTAATGCTGGGAATTTGCATGTGTGCAATATTTGAAGCTCTATCTCTAAAAAAACCAGACAGAGACATTGTGGGTGCCCCCTCCCTAGAACTGTTCAGGACTGGGTTGTATGGGCTTTGAGCACCCTGGTCTAGTGGGAGGTGTCCCTGTCCATGACAGGGGGGTTGGAACAAGATGATCTTTAAAGTTGCTTCCGACCCAAACCATTCTATGATTCCATGACTTCTTTGTGTGCTATGTGTAGATAATAACATTGTGAGAGGCTTGTTATAGCTAATGGCAAGTTATTTTCAAAATTAGACTTAGAAAGTTGGAAGCAAATGATGAACATTTCCAGATATGCATCAAATACATAGTTATGGGTTAGTACTTGAAGATTCATATCTTTTGGATGTGAATATTGGTTTAACTCATTTCCTTTAAAGGTTTACTTAAAGGGAAATTCATCATTCCTTTCAGCAAATTTTATTCTAAATATAATCTTTTGGAGGCTTAGTTTGGAGGAAGTTAATATGTTTTCTTGGTGGAAGAAGTAACAAATAGTGTTTTTAAAAGACTGTGTTTGTAAATAGGTATTTTGAGTATGTTGAGTTTTCTGTGTAAGCAATTCCTAGCTTACTGTCCAAGTTTAATTTACCAATATTGTCTCTGAAACATTTACAGTCTACTAGAGATGCTAACATAACTTAATATTTCAATAAATAAATGAATTCATTACTTATTTAGTATAGTAGCAGATGAAAAGAAAGCAGCCATTTCATCCATCAATTTCCTACTTTATTGAAAATTACCGTGATAGTATTGACATTGAAAAGTAATAATAAATATTACTGGAGTTTCTGAAGTGAACAGGTGAAAAGGTGTCTTAGTGTAATTCAGTGGACAATATGGAGGGAAAAGAATACAGAGAAGCTAGGACCTATTTCAGCCAGCAATTGAAGAGGTGTTGTGCTGCTCCTGGTGATGTAGTTGCCAATGATGGAATTTTCTTCCTGTTATAAATGATCTGGCCTGAGAATTTTCACACTAGCATCACTCAGAGAAATGTTAATGACTTCTCAATCCCACTTTTCTTCTTAATGTCAGCATGTTCCCTAAATTCAAGGCACTGTCTTGGAATATGTTTATGCTCATAAATTAAATCAGCAGGTGATCAGTGTATCATGTTTACACTGCAGACACCTGAAGATTCTGTAACATCTAATTACATTTGTAACATAAGACTACTGTAAAAAAACTCTTGGACCACCTTCTTATCCACATCAATACATATTATGGCATTAATTTCAGTGGTATCCCATTGAAAATAAGACTCAAATTAAGAATCTATTTTTTAATGGAAGATAGGTTAAAGTTGGTGGAGGGGTAAGAAAACAGGGATGCCATTTTGACATTTTTATCTTTTTTTTTTTTTTTAATATGGATTACAGAAGAATATCTGTCAAGCTTTGTGTTAACCTAACACATGTGTTAGCCTCTTATCACTATTAACAACAAATAAGAATATTTAGGAGAGAAGTTGAACAGCACCAGCACCCAATTTCCATTAGAACCAGACTGTACATATGCTTTTATAATACAATTGCCAACATCGGATCTAAACAGAGTCACAGAATCACAGAATGGTAGGGGTTGGAAGGGACCTCTAGAGTTCATCTAATTCAACTCCCTTGCTAAAGAGCAGGTTTACAGGATTGCACCCACGTGGGTTTTGAGTATCTCCAGAGAATGTGACTCCAAGGTTCACTGAAGGTTTAATCTATTTTAATTTTCCTCCATACTTTCAATTTTAATATAAGAAAACAACAGTGATGATATTGTAGAGATACTCAGTTACATATGCAAGTCTTTCCTCCTCTTTTCTTCTGGATTCATTAAGGGTATTCTCACAGCAGGCTTCAGAAATAAGATGAGAAAGCCTGTTTTCACATCACATTATTTATCTCATTGTACCCATGCATCATTTGTTTTAAATTTGACTAAAAATGCATGTTTTAAAACTGGTATTGGTTATTTAGTAATACTAAGAAATTGTAGTTTGAATCAGGGTCCTATTGCATCTACTTTATTCAAACAAGAGAAAATCAAGTTTTCCCAGATATCCTAAATTCTGGTCAAAGAACAAAAATTATAATCAGACACTATGAACACTGAAAACAAAGGGTGAATTTAGCAGTAACAGTAACACTGACTGCAAAACATTTTATAGACACATGCACAATTTCAATGGTTCAGAATCATGTTTATATTATGATTCTTTTCATAAATAAAACAGACTTCAGCACAGAATGCAGAACTACTTTATTGCAACGTACATAAAAAGATGTATAATGCTACTCATTTGTGCAAACCACTCTAACATTTCAATTATGTGGTAAATTGAGTCATAAATCTGAAAAAAAAATTCACGGGAATAAATATGTACGAGCAAGAAAGAAGTTGAAAATGAACACAGTCCTTTTTATTCCAGCATGAATTTTCAGCACACTTTGATGGCAATTAAGTATTCTGTGCATTCTTGTTGAAATTTTTGCATTGAAAGGATTTTTCCTTAAGTTCTTTCCTCGGTTATGTTGTGCCTAGACAAGTGAATCACCTAAATCACTATCATGATAGAGTTATCTATTAAATCTTAGGTAATCTAAGTAATGTATTACACAATGGGATGTCATTCTCCAGACTGAACACAATAATTTAGTTACAAATTTCAACCAATATTCAGAAAGATTGCAGCAGACATTGTGTGAGTTCAGTCCATATAAGCTGTCACACATTCTAAGATAGTCTTCCTCATTAAAACGTGGTATGTACACTTGCCATCTGAAACCCATTTGCCATTTGAAACCCACTCAGACTCTTTGAAAGTACCCACTATTCTGAAAAAGTGAAAACCACTTTTGGTTAAAAAATAATTGTGGGTCTAATCCAGACTTCTCTAGGAAGAAGAAAATCAGTGTATCTCAGATGCAAAGTTGTGCTTTGGCTTGAGAATGAGGCCTAGAAAATGAACCTGAGGAAGGAATACTTATATTTGAGGGTAAATCAGCTGCAGTAGAGTATCTAAGCCAAATCTTTTCATGGAAATCTCTGTAAGAGGAGCCAGTATGAACTCAGGAATTACTTTACTCTCCACTAACTAAGCCACAAGGAAAATAATCTTCAAGGAAAAGTGATGAACTAAAGAGGTACTGAGGATCTACCAAATCAAGAACTCAGCATGTAGCATGAGAACTACAAGTAGAAATTTCACTCCTTTAAGCAACCTTGATAAAAATACCTTGACAAACTACTGAATAAAAGGTAGTGCTCTGCCTATTGGTACTGAGTATCCACACCACAGGCTGTATATTTTTTTTTTATGTTACAGTGTAAGGACGGGTGAGTTGGAGAGCAGAGAACCAGTCCAAAGGATTAAAAGACAACATGGAAATCCTGATTCCATGTAAAATCACACCTTGAAAATAATTTCTGAGGAATGATTTTTAAAAAAAGCTGCAGCATTTGAATTATCTGACAGTAGTTGGGACTTGTCAAGTTCTTACACCTGACTGAAAAATGCTTTCAACTGCGATGCCATCTTGTTAGGGGACATGGGTTCTTTTTACTGTGTACAAGATACTATATATCACGTCTATCTTTTTTACATATTGCTACATAAAATGAACCAGGGACCATCTTTGGGCTCTAAGGTCAATGTTTTAGCTTCAGCTGCTGCGCATCTAAACCTCATATTGAATTTTGTAAATCTATACAACTCACAAGTTAACAACACCTAAACACCAGAATGAATCCAATGAATGAAGTGGTATACTGAAGACTGCACCCACCACTAACAAGTAAGACTGAGCTCATTTTACATCAAAGGCCAAAGAGGATACAGTGGAAATTGTTTTTCATATCCTATGCAGACAGTTGTGCTGGCACTACTTAGTTTTCTCCTAATAATCTACTTAACAGTATGTATAAATATCTTAATCTGAGCAGTCTCGAACCCTTGGCTCCCAGTTGCAAGTATAGTGCCCCAGTCACCAGGCTGGATTGATAAGGTAGTGGGACAATGTTTATCCTTTATGATGGACCTTTACAGAGAAGGAAGTAAAAAACTGATGGGAAGGCAGAAAACAAAAGAGCTTGACTTTGAAATTCAAAGAGAAGGAAGCTCACGAGGAAGGCAGAGCCCCAGAGCTGCTGAAAAGAACTTTGTGGTGAATGGAGATGCTTAGTGTGCAGCCCTGCTTGAAGTGCTTATTCGAACACACCATTTCATATTGGTCAGTGCTAAGCTGTTCTTCACATAGGATACGAGAACACTTGCCACCTCTGGAGGTGATTATATACAGGAGTAGTTGCCCTAAAAAAAAACCCAAACAACAACAACAGAGAAAAAAGAATTAGGTCTTCCAAGGCAGTCTTTGTTAAGCAGTTTCTTTACAGAGAGACAAAGCCCATAGATAATCCCAATCCCATTGCTGCAATCACTAGATTTAATAGCAGGCAGAGAACAACACAAAATCTGTCAGCAGAACTGGTCAATTTCTGCAAATGCATGGTATAAAAAAAAAAAGACTGGAAAAGGTATCTGTATGACCATGCAGTTTTTGTGTTGAGAATGTAAATGGATGCTGAAATAAAATTATATTCTGAGAGTGCACTGGTCTGAGAGCAGAAGGCAGAGCAAAGAGACAGTACATGTAAAATGTTTATCAGAGTGCCTTGGATCACCAGCAAGCCAAAATGGGATTTATCTGTGATACAAAGAAAGACATTTAGCTATAAGTTTATAAGGTAATGACTCTATTTTTGCTTTTAAATGCAAGAATGAAAGCCCATACAATAGTGCAAACTAGTCACATACAGAACTAACTGTGTTTGAATAGAAAGCCTTCTCAGGCTGAGCTTGCCCAAACTTGATTTTAGGAGGCTAAGAATAACTCCAAATGAGACTACCCAGAATATGAGCAGGCACAATACTCATAGTAATTAGTGAACAGAGACTAAATTTTTAAGGCATCTTAATAACAAATAATGACAACATTCTGGGGTGAAAACAAACAAACAAAAATCTATGATTTAAGATACATTATAGCTTTGCTTACCTCTGAAAAAAATAGAAAGATACAGACTAGACAGCCCAGTTATGGTGATAACAGCCTCACAGATAGTGCTATATGCAAATAGTGCATGGAAAGGGAAAATATGAAGAATCTTTAAAGCTTAAGAAATAAAAGTGGAAATATGATACTACAAAATCTTCAGGGCTCTTCTGTTAAAGTGGAGAAAAACTCTGGGAAAGGAGAAATTTTTTATGTAGCATTTATCCATACTCTCCACAGAAATAGAAAGCTGAAGTAAAAACTTTTGTTTCCCTCACACCTGCACCAAACCCAAATAACTTGCAAGCCATCTACAAAGAAATTAAAGATAGCATTGGTGTGTATATATCTGAAGCTGGAAACTGCAAGTAATTGAACTGTGTGTAGGTTAATAAAAACACCACACTTATCCAAGGAAATAAGTCAAAGCTGTGGGTCTTGATGAGTTTGTTTTTTCTTTAAACATGAAAACCTTTGAGATGCAATGTGTACAAGGCACAGTGAGACTGACAGTTCTGATTGACTATAACATTAGCGCTGTTCAAAATTTGAAATTTAGTTATTACTCATTAGGTCTGCATAACCTATAGGAAAAATAGCCTGAAGCTATACAGCATCATATTAGTATAAACAGAAATGGAGTGAAGTTATTTCAATGTGAAAAAAAAAAAAAAAAAAATATCCAGAAGCTGATGAAGTTCTATGTAGAATTGTTCAGCCTGGAGAAGAGAAGGCTCTGAGAAGACCTCTAGCAGCCTCCCACTACTTAAAGGGGGACTACAGGAAAGATGGAGAGGGAAGTGGAGTGATAGGACAAGGGGTAACAGTTTCAAACTGAAAAGGGGATGATGATTTAGATTAGATGTTAGGAAGAAATTCTTTACTGTGAGGGTGGTGAGACACTGGAGCAGGTTGCCCAGAAATATTGTGGATGCCTCCTGCCTGGAAATGTTCAAGGCCAGGTTGGACGGGGCTTTGAGCAATCTGGGCTAGTGGAAGATGTCCCTGTCCATGGCAGAGGTATTGGAACTAGAAGATCTTCAAGGTCCCTTCTAACCCTAAAAATTCTATGATTCTATGAATTGTGATGGCTCCCTGTGATTACATATATGACAGTGTAATTGCTTAATCACCTATGAATTTTCAAGTGACATATTAGAATATCTTTCAATAATTTTACAGTCCTTATAAGACACATTTTGTAAGGTGTGGTTTTCCTGGGCATTTTCCTTATTTCACTGGGCATCTTGGTAAACAAATGTTATTCATGGACTTTCACATACAAAAAAACCCTTGTACATTTATAAAAAGATCAATGAAAAAGATATATTTTTATCAAGAAAATTATATATAACTGTGAAAGTGAAGACAAATTTGTCATATTACAGCAGTGTGCAGATAGCTTCAGTGAAGCTCAGTCTACCTTACCAACCTCCCATACCCCCTTTCTGTCTCTAACTGTCCTCTTTATTGCAGTCCTAGGAAGACTGACTAAGGACTGAAGAGTACTGAAGAATTCCATCCAAGAGCTTCA
The DNA here is from genome assembly GCA_027560015.1 of Chloroceryle amazona. Taxonomy (NCBI): domain Eukaryota; kingdom Metazoa; phylum Chordata; class Aves; order Coraciiformes; family Cerylidae; genus Chloroceryle; species Chloroceryle amazona. The sequence continues at coordinate 16,957 of JANHFX010008959.1, forward strand.
GCTGAGGATATATCTGCTGAAGAAGTTTTCAAAACTTACTCCTCTAACACGCCTGTTTTATGGACAAATGTCAAACACCCAAAAGTAGTGTTTTTTTTTTCCCTTCACCTACGTGTAGGTTCAAATTACAAAAAAATGACCTAGCATTCACACGGTGAATGTATCGTGGTCGGCAGCCAAAAAGCAGTATTAGAAGTTCCCTGCCAGGCAGGTAATCTAGTCTGTGTGGGAGGGAAACAGGGCTGTGCCAGGCTTCTTTTTTAACCAACTCCTAGAGAGTATCACTAAGCAGGAATGCCACAAATGGCATAACAACAGGAATTCTGCAGTCAATGAAGCAGTTCACACCAGAGGAAAAAACAAATGAGCTTACAGTCTCTTTCTGAGACTGCATAGGACTGCAAGAGTCAGAACAACGATGATGTTGGCATGTTACAATACATGCTCTCCAGTAGCAGACAGATTGACAGCACAGAAGTCTTGACCAAGATGAAGCTTCTGAAAGAGGACTTAAGCATCCAGTTCTCAGGCTGCAGAGTGCCTGCTGCTACTCTCCAAGACTCAGCTGGAGGTGATGGTGTCTCCATCTGTGTGTGCTGGAAGTGATGGTGTCTCCATCTGTGTGTGCTGCTCAGCTCATTGATCCACCAGCTGAAGGTGCCAAGAAAATGAACACAATGCCTAGTGTTGAGGGAGGAAATCTGCAAGTTCTTCATGAAGATTGGTCAAAGGTCAGCCAGAAACTACATTTGAGCTGGTGGTGGCTAGAAACACTTGTGATCTCCACCAACAGGAAGGAGGCTCTTTCTGCTATTGCATGTCAACTGGACACTTGAATCAGGGGAAAAAAACCATCAAGTTCTACCGGGGTATGCAACTGATCCATATGTTGGAAAGGTGACATTAAGAGGCACCAAGAGGCTGCAGTGGTTAGAGAATGTTTTCTGCAGGTGATAGAGGCACCAAGCAGCTGATCAGGCCTGCCATATTTGGAGGCTTGTTTCCAGGGGCTTGGGTCTAAGATGTTGCAAAGAGATTGCCAAGGCTTGCCCAGCCCTCAGATCATTCTCTCTATCATCCTTGTGAGCACCAAGTCAACACTTGTGAGCAATAAGTCAACATAGGCAAGCTGTGACAAGCATCTATTACAAACTGCCTCAACAAGAATAGAATACTTGGGCTAATGGTAAGGCAATAGTGAAAGCTCACTGCTCCACAAGGGCTTGAGAGCCAGGAGCTGAGTGCAACAACAATGGCAGGTGGTCAGGGGACTTGGGGGTAAGGACTCAGTGCCACAGTGCCTAAACAAGGCATGTGCAGTCTGGATGTGGTAGCCAGGGTCAGACACTGTCCAGTGATCTCAAGGCAGGTCTGTAGTGTTAAGGAACAGCTGAGGTCAAGCAAGGAAACCAGTCCACAGTTCAGGGTCCAAGTCTGGATCAGCAGGGTCCATGACCAGGCATGAGTGTGGCTGCAATTCAATGGGAGTTGTAGCTCAGGTAGGGGTCAAGATGATGCAGTTGAGCTGCAGCTTAAGGAAGCTCCCAAGAAAAAAAAAAAGTCAGGCTTTTCTGAGGCCTTCCTGCCATGCTGTCTGGGACCACTCTGTCCAAGGGCACCAAAGGGAGGCAGCCCTGAGCTGCACTATCCCTAAGTTGGCCCTGAGCCCAGGGAAACAGAGATGCAGGAGAGAGGATGCTCTCATGCCTTTCTCACAGATACTGTTAAATGTCTTGAATAAAGACTAAAATGACAGTATGGTGTGCACTCCGAGTTTTGTGAACAAGGCCACTAAGAGGAACAGTTGATGAGGTGAAGGGCTGGGTAGTCATTGGAGCAACCACAACAGGGAGAGAAACAAACTGGCAGAATCATGCCAGGAAGCAGCAGGGGCTTGTTGCCTTGCAAGGGAAAATTAACCGGCAGCACAGCAAAAAGGGGAAGACCTCACTAACAACGATTCAGAATGGTGAATTTAATAATTTGGGTCAGGTCTGGACACACTGAACAGGTCCAGCTCCAACCCAGTGAACCCCTTAAAAGTGTGCAGTAACAAGGCAGGTCCAATGCCATGCTAGGTAGGTCCAAAGCCAAACTAGACTGTCTGGGACAGGGTCAAGATCAAGAAGCTAGAATGTCAGACACAGATGTAGTTGCTACACAACAGCAATTTAGCACAGACAGGGGCCAGCAGTACAGCCTCAGCTGAAAAGCAGTTCCCAAGAGAAGGGAGGAGCATGCCCTCACTTCTATCTTACTTCATAACAGCTCTTACAAGTGAAGGAGCTGCCCTTGGACTGAGCCAGCTACATTTCTTAACTTAGCCCAACTAAATTACTAGAAGGGGTGAATGTGCTCTAGAACCTGACAGCGTCTTGTGAAATTCAGCAAAGGCAAATGCAAAATCCTGCATTTGGGATAGAATATCATCATGGCATGGACTGACTGTCGTGAAAGCAGAGCCATAGAAAATTATCTACATTCACCGGAAGGACAAGAAGGTAACTACGAATAAGCAACACACTTATGCAGCAATGCAAGTTTAAACACAAATAGGGTTATGTTAGTAAGAATGTAGACAGTGGGTGAGTTAAAGTGCTTATTCTCCTCTAACTGGTATTTGCAAGACTCCATTTGGAAAAATGTGTGAAGTTTGGGGCTCTCCAGTATAAGAAAGACATTGATAAACTGTCATGAGTAGTCCAACAAATGCTATCATGATGGTTAGAGAGGCTGAGAGCACTGGCCATGTTAATTTTAAATTAAAGGCTAGGTAACAGCTAGCTGCTGTCTTCAACCATGCAGTAGGAGGAAACAGAGTAGATGGAGACAAACTTCTTGGATATGCACAGTGAAAATCTGAGATGCAATGAACAAAAGCTGCAGGAGGGCAGATTTCTGATATTTACAAGGAGAAAACTCACCATGACTATGGCCAAATATTGAAAGAAGACTCCCAGAAAAGCTGCAAAATCTTCAGCTCTGGAGATATTCAAAACTTTACTGGATAAGGTTCCTCAGCACCTTTAGTTCAATACTAGATCTAGCTTCAAAGTTGACCCTGATTAAGGCCTCACAGTGTTGAGAGCTGTGGGTCAAAGAGAGAAATTGGCCAGGTCACCTTCCAAGGACCCTGCCAGCCCAAATTACTCTACATCACACAGCTCATTGTCAGCTCAGCTTTCGGAAATGTCTTAGAACATATTTTTTGAAAGCACAACTTGGAAATATGGTCTTCATGTAACTTTTATTGTAAGGTTATAATGAGCCTATATATATTGTTATTTAGAAGGAAGAATAGGTATCAGTGGTTCCCTGTCCCCATGGAAAACGGTGCCAGGTGTGCTTCTGCAGGGATGACCATGGTTTGATACTATATAATAATGCCATTATTGATCTGGATGATGGAATGAGTGTGTTCTTATTAAATCTGCAAACAACACTAGGCTGGAAGCAACAGTGTGTACATTGGAGGATGAGATTAGAATTCAAAATGATCCTGACAAACTGTAAGAATGGTCTGAGAAAAACAGGATGTTAGTGGAGAGACAAGTGTGAGGCATTACTTTTAGAAGGCACGCTAAATTGCACAAGTGCAGAATGTGCCTCATCCAGCTTGTTTGTACTTCTGCAAACAGGATCTAGGGGCAACAGAGGATCACAAGCTGAGTAAGAGTCAACAATGTCATGTTGCAGCAATGAAAGCAAACAGCCCTTGTATTTTTTCTTTAAAAGGTGTAGCCTTCAAGATGTGTGAAATAATCTTTCAACTCCGCACAGTACTGTAAATTCTCAACTGTAGTAGCCAGTCCAGTTTTAAGCACCACTTCAGGAAAGATGCAGAATTAATTCAGGGTCATGACCTTAAACATGATCCCTGTTGGACTTCTGATGACAGGGTAATTTTGACTTACTTTCTTGGGGTAACCGTAAACATCCAGAAATACATCATTTTCCCTGCTGTGTGCCACACCCTTTCTTTTCCAGTCATAGATTGAAATGATTAAGCCAATATCAATGAGGTATCCTGAAAGGTAATCCTAGAGCACGGAAAAAAATACACTTGGAGCTTGAGGAAGAAGTGTATTATTGCTCTTTCTTTTCTAGATGATAAATAGCTTTTTTTTTGGCAGTGATATCAAAACCGAACTATACTGAATATACATTCTCTTCATTTTAGTGCAAGTAAACAAGCAACTCAATAAATCCCTTTGTATAAATCCTGCACTTCCTTTCTCTCATGAAATTTCTCTGAAGTCAGTTGTTTTGCAGGAATATAATAAATATGTTTACTCAGTGGTTAGTTTTTTTTTTTAAAAAAAGCTATTTCTAATGTTACAGATATAATAGCTAAATATGTAATTGAGGAAGATAATAATTGAATCATAGAACAGCCCAGGCTGGAAGGGACCTCCAAAGTTCATCTGGTCCAACCTTTCATGAGAAAGAGAGCCACAATGAGATTATTTAGCAACCTGCCCAATCACATCTTGAAAACCTCCAGTGATGGGGACTCTAGCATGTCCCTGAGGAAGTTGTTCCAGTGACATTTTTTGACTGGAAAAAATATCTTTATTGTGTCAACTTTCCCACTGCAACTTGTACCCTCTATCCTCGGTCTTCTCCATGTGGCTTCTTGTGAAGAGAGAGTCTCCATCATCTTTATAGCTGCTCTTTGAGTACTGGAGTGCTGTGATGAGGTGCCTCCTAAGCCTTCTCTTTTTCACAGATAAAAGACCTAACTTCTTCACTCTTTCCCCAATAGGGCAGCGTTTTCTGCTCACTGATCATCTTTGTGGACCTCCTTTGGCCCCTCTCCAGTCTGTCCTCTCCTTTCTTGAATCGTGGGGACTGAAACTGTACACTGTACTCTGGGTGCAGCTTGACAAGTTGCTGAGTAGAATAGGAAATAATGTCAAACAACACAGTTACTGTAGGTTTCTGCTGATAATATTAATGATATTTCAGTAAGCTGTTGAGTGTTCCCTCATAATAAAATTAGGCCACCAAACACACATACTCGCTGACATAAACTAGCTTATTGATTTTAAAGATTCCATTGATTTCTATTCCTTGGTGTATTATGTTAAGTCCTTGAAGTTATACTTTAATGATATCTGTTTGGGAAAATGCATCTAATGAGAATTCACTTAGATGTGGTGTTGGGGGATATGGTCTAGGGGTGAACTTGTAGAGTAGGGGCAAAGGTTGGACACGATGATCCCATGGGTCTTTTCCAGCCTAGATGATTCTATGACTCTATGAAATGAGAGCTTGCAATCCTTTTTGTCTCCCATTGTTGGTCATACTGCAGTATACAGACAAAGTGTGTGACCAGCATCCTTTCTGTCTAAACATTTATTTGGTTGCAAGTAGCTGAAGAAAAAACATGCAAGAGCTTATAAAATAAACTGAATTTGCCAATGAATTATGTCTTTTTCTTAAAAATATAAACATATGTAACAGCAACAATGAGTTTGTCATATTGTTGCAGAGAACGTTTCCAACAAAAGCTAATTTCCATCACAAGTTATCATCTAGAAACACATTAAAAGAAAAATGTCAGAAGTAACAATAATTTAGCTCCCATATATGGAACTTAAAGCAAAGCTTGCTGTTAGTATTACATTTAAGACACACCAATTAATTTTGTAAGAGCTACATGTTTTTAACCCTAATTTAAGTTTGGAATTTATAAGAAAATATTTTTGCTAAAACCAGCATATGGAAATGTAGTTGTAAAATATGTGCTGGACTAACAACTGTAGCATGTACCGATTTCCTTGAGAACTGGCCACACCGTCATGAACATCACAGGAAAATTCTTAAAGATATCTGGCAGCTTGGCCCACTTAAAGAATAGGGAATATAGGGAGAGATTAACATGATTTTTCTTAGGATCCTTATTGTTATGTAGAAAATAGATCTTTATGGGTCCTCATGCTGCCAAATTCCCATTGTGCAAGAGCTAACAATATAGACTGAAGCATATACAGATCAAAGAAATGAAATATCAATAACAATGAAATGAAAAATCACTTATGGAGAAAACGAACAAAAAGGACATTACTAATAATTGACCATAAAATTTGACCTAATAATAACTTAAAATTAAAAATTACTGTATTCATTACAGTAGAGAAAAAGCTCTCATGGTTAAGTTTGTAAAAAATAAAAAAGATGAGAATAAAATGGCTGAACTGATTAAGCAGCTCAAACTCATGGTTTTAAAGTACGATTTGTGAATCAATTACAGAAAAAATCCTTTCAAAGCTAGGAACGTAAGAACCACATTTCCATAACAAATTGTGCTCTATGTTATCTGTAATATCATGCATCCTGATATTTATATCTATGAATCTTTTACTATAACTATACCATACTGAAAGCAATTAAGAAAAAAAAAAACAAACATATTTTCATTTAAAAGAATTATATTCTAAGTGGATCTGGTTACTCTTTAACCACTTCTTGGACTATTACTTCTTTTTACTCTAAAAGCTTACATTTAATGAATTCTGCCCAGTAATATTTACAGTCCTGAGAACAAACATAATGTCTGTTTTCTTTTTACTGCTCAGACTGCAAAAAGCAGAGAGAAAAAGATGAATATAAATTTCATATAGATGATAACTAAACTTTTTAAAATGACAACTGAAATATTTGGATAACCTATTGCAATAAAAATAAATTTGTTGTTGTTTTGGGTTGGGTTTTTTTTGCTTTTTTTTATTGGCTTTTTTGGGGGGTTGTCTGTGTGGGGGTGTTTTTTGTTGTTTGTGTTTTGGTTTGTTTTTGTTTTTTTTCCTTCTTTTTTCTCTTTCAAGACTAAAGAAAAGGAGTTATAGAAAAAGCAGGTAGAAATTCTAACTTCAGGGGGTTTTATTGCTGCTTTAATGCAGTCATGTGGAAGTTTAAAAACAGTGAATGGAATTATTTGATGCAATACATATACACAGCAGGTAAGTTTAGATGCTATGAAGGCCTTTCAGTTTGTATTTCCTAACTTTTTACTTTCAACTTATAAGAAATACTGGTTTTCTAGAGAAAGGGGCTAATAGCTCTTCCTCAGCCTGGCACAGGAACAAATCACATTATCCTTACTCATGAGAATAGTCTAATTAAACACAACAGGAGTCCTCATATGGACATGGGAAAGTAAGCAGTACTTTGATGCCACTGTGGCAGATAAATTAAAATTCTCTAACTCTTTCAAACATGGTTCTGTCTTGATCTACATGATTTCACTGTTAAAAAAAAATAAAATCATAATCCTAAGATTTAGTGTAAATATATGCCTGTACAAAGCAATCCCTATTCACTTGAGTAATTCCATTATTTGTAGCCAAGAGTCTGTCTTCTAAAACATGTTTTTTCAGGCTTCCTCAGTTGAATGACTACATAATCTTTTTCCCCCAAAATAAAGTAGTATTGCTACAATTTCTTTTACAACTGAAATAAAAATTGAGATAAAACTTAAGCAATTGTTTGCTATTTTATTTTCTCCTCCGTGTGTTGCAATCATAGGAACATGGATACATGACTCTGTTTTTTAAAATTATATTTAAGACCACCTTCTGGCATTTATGGAGAATGGATGCTGAGAAAGCTTGAACAATATCAGAAAAGATATATTACAGGTGAAGGAAAGGTATGCTCATGAATGAAATTGTCACTAAGAAATTCACAGTCTTTGTGTGTGTATGTCAATATCAAGGAGATTAGACAAACAGTAAGGAAACGAAATGAATCTGTAGGATTTCTAGTGTACATACTCCTAATTTTCAATCTGATGAGGTGTTAAAATGGAAGCAA
>JANHFX010008960.1:9888-23964 GCA_027560015.1 Chloroceryle amazona
AGGCTGTAGGGAGAGGGGTCCTAGCTTCCCGTACATCGCGATATCTTCCGGCCGCCAGGCCCTAGCCAGCAACAAGTTCTGGGCATCCCAGTTCAAGAGAGACTGGGATCTACTTGAAAGAGTCCAACAGAGGGCTACGAGGATGAAGAAGGGACTGAAACACATGCTGAGTGTCAAGAGGAAAGGGAAAGCCTCTTCTCACTCGTGCCCTGTGATAGGACAAGGGGGAATGGATATAAGCTGGAGAACAAGAAGTTCCACCTTAACCTGAGGAGGAACTTCTTTACTGTAAAGGTCACAGAGCACTGGAATGGGCTCCCCAGAGAGGTTGTGGAGTCTTCTTCTCTGGAGATTTTCAAAACCTGCCTGGATGTGTTCCTTTGTGACCTGTGCTAAATTGTGTGGTCTTGCTCTGGCAGGGGGGTTGGACTTGAAGATCTCCAAGGTCCCTTCCAACCCCTAACACCCTGTGATACCCTGTGAAACCCCCCAGTGAAGGTCCTTACTGCAGAGTTGCTCTGCCAAAACTGCACAGCAGCTGGCAGTGGATAGCTGGACAGTGGTGTTGCTGGAGTGATCTATGCTCTCTTCAGGCAGCATGCATGGTTTGATGAATCTCAGATGACTCATTAGTCAGCCTGCATTGGAAACGTTAGTAGTATAAGGACAGGCAGAAAGATTGAAAGTGAAAGAAGATGCAAAGAACATGAGCAAAGTGACCTGATTTCAGCTGCACCCTTAGCTAGCCAGTGTGCTGGAAGGAGGCTTTTCTTAGTCTGCTGCAACATTGGATCAGGCTGTCTGAGTTAATACATTGGTTTTCACATTTTCAGCCAGTGCATTGAAGTTGGTGGCATGACACAACAAAGCTTGCAGCTTGACGCTGAGTGATGCAGTGAAAACAGCAGCAAGTTCAATGACAGCAGGAGCTTAATTCCTGAGTTTTCCGGGGAGGAACGGCAGCACAGAGAGAAGTAATGCTCCAGCACCCCATGGCCAGCCTTCTGAGAGAACCTGAGTGAAATTTAGTCTACAACTGTGTAGGTAGCTGCACAGCTATTAACTTCTGAATTAAAATGGTGGATGACACCTTCAAGAGCACACAGAAGGTTATGGGGTACAGGAGGAGGAAGGTATGGATAAAAAAAGAGAACAGATGGGAGACAGTAAAAGAGAACTTCAGCAGCAGGAAAAAAAGACCCTATTCCTTAAAAACATGGGATGGTGGCTGAAAGAGGCATAGACCATGTCATTTTCCAAGAAACGGTAAAATTTTCCACAGAAAATACTATGTAAAACATTACGGAGACCAAGCAGGGATCTGGAGAGTGCTGCACCTTGTCTGAGTCAGGCTCAATGAAGGGTGCACTTTAACGACAGTTAACTACTTGGATGTATGCCTGCACTGTGAAAAATAAAAGGTATTTTTGCCATCAGACTCCAGGTCAAATAACCTCATTTGAAATGACCTTTAGCAGCAAATGCAGAGTCAGTTTAACATGGCATTGGCTAACCAGGACAACCTTCCTTTGTCTTACAGCCTCTTCAGGCTGACACACAGGAACAATAAAGAAATTCAAGGATTGGGTTTCTGGGGGGATGTCCTCTGATCCTTCTTTTCCCTCTGTCATATAATCCCAAAGAGACGTGTTTCTGTATTTTCAGCTATATATTCTTAAGACAGATTCTATAGGAAATCTGTAAAATCAGAGAAAATGTTCCCTTTTCTACTGTTCAAAGTTAGAAAAAAAAAAAGAAACAACAAACAAACCTGGAAACTGTTTCACTGTGGAGAAACAGACACAATGAATTAAATTGCTTTTTCAGCATCTTCTTAAACTATTCAATTATTAACAAGAACAGAAATTGGAAAGTAGCACCTTGGGAAAAAAAAAAAAAAAGGCTATGGTGTGTTAAAATAATAGGAACTTTAATTTTCAGATATGTGTACAGTACAGTATGTGCAGAAAAGTAATAGTTCTGTCCATTAATTTTTAAATCATTCCCCTTCCTTAGTCGAGGTGCTATTTTTCAGGCTATATCCTTTGCATGGAAGCTATAATGTCACCTGCTGTGAAAATGAAAGAAGTGACAAAAGAGAAAAATTAAGTCGGTAGGGGCCAAATGATGGTCCCACAAAATTAATGGGAATTTGTTCCATTGTCTTCAATGGAAGAAAAACATTGAAGCACAAAACCTAGTAATTTTACCTTCTGTAAATGTTGAGAAAATCAAGCATGACACATGGTTTAGGGATGGGTGACTTCTTGCTAATATGTCTGTATTCATGTAACAAATTTTCTTTCATTTGAAAAGAGTATTTCAAAACAGTAGATGGTAATCTTCTGATCATTTCACCTTCTGTTTGTCATGGTATAACCTGGTCAAAAGAAACTGATACAGCAAGTTCTGGGCAAAACCTAAAGTTCTGGAATTCAAGCTCTCTGGAGTGGTATGAATGAGAAAAAAAAAAAAAGTTTGTTTTTAAGTGAGAAAGATTCTGTATATAAATGGTTTATTTGCATTGAAATAAGTGTGATCTGCTAATGATAAAGCTTTAAGGACCTAGTGCCTAACAGAAAAGAAAAATATTTTGCCATTTTTTCCCCAAAATTCTAATGGTTGAAAAGCACACATCTGAGTATATTTACAAAGTAGGAGACATCAGGGATCTTTTAACAGACTCTGGTGGCCTTTGTAGCAAGTATCAGAGTAGAACCATGAAGTACCAAACCCCAAGGAACATCTCCACCATATGTATCTTTAAATACACATCATCGCAGTGTCTTATATGGGATCACTCTTACATCTGAGGCTCAGCTGGATGTCACTGTGTCACAGCTTCTCCTGACTGGAGCTGCCGCAGAGAAATGATTGTGGTGAGGACTGCCCAGTGCAGCCTCCTCCTCTGCCAGCACAAGCCCTCACCTCCAGACAACTTAGAAAGAAGCTACTGAGTCAACTAGTTTTGGTGCTGTAATTAAAACCTGCCAACAAAAGAAGGTGACCCAATTATGTCTAAAAAACATCAGTGATACAGCAGTCATTGCAGCAGCTGGCAGTGACACTCTAATTAGAAAGAATCATGAAAGGTCAAAATAAATAAGATTATAATTACACTACATCAACTAAACATGAAATGGTCAAATTTTGTAGCTAGAGTTGCAAAATCCAGGCAAACGTGGTGACTCATATTTGCAAACACTTCTGTAAACTGGAGTGATTATTTTTTACCACTCAACTAGCATTCTCACATAAGCAGACTCAAAGGATATTCAAATAACATACACAAGCCAGGCAAACCTGAGATAGGTACAGTCATAAAATACAGGCACAAGAAACAGCAATAGCAGAAAGACACTGATTGACACCACTGGCATTCAAGTGGCTCTTCAGTTTTACATTAGAGAGAGGTGCAAAATTTGAATTTGTTTAACATTAATGTCTTTGGTCATCGGTTGAGCATTCTACACAAGAGAAATATTTAGAGACATGTCCCACATAACAGCTCCTTGGCAGCCACCCCTCAGAGAGAGGGAATCTCCTCCATGCTTGAAGAAACAACAAACAGAGTGCTTAAGTTTTTAAAAGCTTGCTTAAATGTAGATCATAATTTGATTCTGCTTTGCTACTCCTAAAAAAATTTGGAAAGGCTAGTATTATTCTTCTATACATGTCAGGCAAAGTCCTGTAATTCCAGCAGACATCTCTGGCAGGTATAGAAGGAGAGCTGAATATCTTGTAGGATCCATGAATATTCTATAGATAGCAGAGTAATCAGCCTCCCAATGAAGGTGCTTGTCAGATAAGAACAGTCAGTGTTGATTAAATCATTGTCATTGTCTCAGCATCCCACAGATTAAAGCAGAAAGTAGTTAACTACTTTAATAAGACATGTGAACAAGATTTGACAAATTTATTTTTTTTTTAACTCATAAAATTGGATGTTTGTAAACAGGGTGTGATTAACCAGACCTGACTGTACTTGACAAACATAATAGAAATACAGAAATGTCTGGGTTGGAAGGGACCTCCAGAGGTCATCTGGTCCAACCCCCCTGCTGAAAGGAGGGACATCTTCAACTAGAGCAGGTTGCTCAGAGCCTCATCAACTCTCACCTTGTCTCCAGGGATGAGGTCTCAACCACCTCCCTGGGCAACCTGTTCCAGTGTTCCACTGCCCTCATGGTAAAGAACTTCCTCCTTACATCCGATCTAAATCCACTCTTTTCTAATTTAAAACCCTTGTCCCTCATCCTTTCACTCCAGGCCTTTGTAAACAGGCCCTCTCCAGCCTTTTGTAAGCTCCCTTCAGGTACTGCAAGGTGGATATTAGGTCTCCCCCGAGCCTTCTCAAGGTTGAATAGTCCCAGCTCCCTCAGCCTGTCCTTGTAGGAGAGGTGCTCCAGCCCCCTGATCATCCTTGTGGCCCTCCTCTGGACCCGCTCCATCAGGTCCATGTCCTTCATGTGTTGAGGGCTCCAGAGCTGGATGCAGTATTCCAGGTGAGGTCTGACCAGAGCAGCAGAATCACCTCTCTCGATCTGCTGGCCACACATCTTTTGATGCAGCCCAATAATGATATTTGTTTTTAATGATATTTTAGAACTTTTAACAAGGTTGTTGGAGCTTTCAATGTATTTTTGATGGTCACTTATCCATGGTGAAGGTCCCCTGAAAGTGATGGCAATGTCCTTCCAGGGCAGGAGTTTTCCCATAATCTGCTAACAACCTCGACAAAATGTAACTACAACAAAGTCAGTGGTGGATGTCAGCTTCAGAGTTACAGACCTTATAAACACAGCAGCAAGTCTAAACTTCAACAAGCTTTGTTTGAGAGCAGAATACAGTTGAGAAGATCTCCTCAGCATCAGTTAGGAGCACTTTGGGGTGGTAGTGTATTCTTCCCAGCCCTGATACACCATGCTCAGAACTGCTCCTTCTCTACACAGGCATTTACATTTCTTCATGAATGCCTGGGAGACATACTACCCATGAAGGAAGATAGGAGGTTACTGAGCAGAGAAGCAGCAAAGATTTCAAGAAAATCCAGCAATACAACAATCCAGAAATAAACCCCACAGATTTGCCGAAGTGTCATACTCTCCATGTTATGAAGTTATGAGTCGTGGTTCCTTGTCCACAGCACCAAGCTATTTAAGAAACCTGCTTCACCAAAACATTTTTCAATAGTTTAACAGGCTGTGCATAGGACAGAGATCACTTACCTCCAGATTACAGCCAGAATTCAACCCAGGTAACTAGCTAACAGCAGGTGAAACACACTGAGAGAATAAGGTAGTATATCGCATTCAAAATAGAAGATGCCAACAATTAAAACAATGCTGTGATCAATCTAAAGATGCAGTACAAACACTTTTGAAGGGTGAAGTACCAACTTTTCAGCAAGCTGATAGAGTTGAATAGAAGAGGCAAAGCTGAAGCTGCTGCAACTATCATCTGCCTGAAGAGATGGAGTTTGCATCTTCCTTTTTTACACTGCTCTCATGTATGTTATTACTAGCAAACAGCACACATGAGCCACTGACTAGGCATGTCAAAGACTTTATAGTTGTATCCTGGACTTTTCTTAACTAACATTTACTGACATTACAGTGAACTGTCTTAACTGCTGCAAACTTCTCTGCAGGCACTGCACATCATATCATGTGCTCCCATTTAGTCTTGATTTAAGATGAAATTAGGATATACTCTCACAGATCTTCACGGAGTAGTTTTAAGTACTTTCCTCCAGATGTTTGTTACTCCCTGGGATTGTAAAAACTACATTCCTAAACTGAAGTAAGTGCTGAACTAAAACAAGCACCTCCATACAGAGGAATACTCCACCAGCTGAACCACTGTATTTTAAAGCCATTATCACTGATCTTGTTATATGGTTGTAGGTTGACAAGACTTGTTGCACACATTGGCAAAATCTGAAGGTTCAGGGTCTGGGATGTCCCCTAGACCATAGACCATAACATTCTCTTTTAACCCATTTCCCTCCCGAAAGGGAAAGAGAAAGGGAATAAGGGATAGACACTTATCAATTAAAATGGAAAATTAAAACAGCTTTAATGAAAATAACAATAATAAAATGGAATATATACAAATATATACAAAACTGGTATCAAACACAAACCCCCTGATGAAAATTACATCACTATACAAAACTATGCTGTCAAGCAGACACTGGAGAAGTCCCACACTGGACTCAATGGCCAGTGGAAACCAGATTCAGGAGCTGGATTCTGGAACTTGATTCAGGAACACATGGATTGGGATTGAAGGCAGGTGGAGTTCTCCTTAGATACTGGCCACTGAAGAAGAAGAGAGCTTGACCCTCTTGATCCCTCAGCTCTATACTCACTATGATGTATATGGGATGGAATCTCTCATTGGCCAGCTTATGGTCACCTGTCCTGTCTTCTCCTCCCCACAGGTGCTGCCATTTATTCTCTGTACCCCCTTAATGTGGTACACAAGATTTAACAGTGACTTTGTTCTGTGCACCAATCCTTGGTAGTAACTCTAAATATGGAGCGTTACCACTGTTAGAAGCAGACATTGTCTGAGAAAATCTGTCATTAGCTTCAGACAGTGCAGTCAGTTAGAAAAGACTGAGATGAAAAGTAAAATCACTGAACAGAATTAGTTCAGTTCTAACTCAATCCAGGACAAGAAGCATTCCATGTATGCTCAGCTAACAGTATTTCATAGAATCATAGAATTGTTAGGGTTGAAGGCAACCTTAAAGATTGTCTAGTTCCAAATGCCCTACCATGGTCAGGGACACCTCCCATTTAAATGTATTCTTGCTGGGTGGTGAGGCACAGCTTTGTGAATTGAGAAGTCTTTTACTATTGCTTTTCTCAAAGGCTGTACATACTGTGGTATTACAGTATTTCCTGTATTGTCTTCCACATGAATTACATCAACTTTAGTTTGTTGCACCTTCTTTGCTCTGAGAGTACTGGAAGATCCCCATGTTGTACTTTATTGCCACCTAAAAACCATGAGGGTTCATGTGCTGACCTCATTTCCAGGGGACTTCCTGTCACCTGGCTGCCCCAGCTGGGACTCTTCAGAGACTGGCCCATTGCTTCTGTATGCTAGGGAACTACATGCCCCCTCAGAGAAGAGTAGGCCCTTATCTCCCACCTCATTGCCTCAGGGAAATTGCAAGTGAATGTTCAGTGAACCTCCAGAAGTAGATCTCACAAGCCCAGTCTGCAAAAGACTGGAAAGGAAGGAATCATGTCTGAAGTCCAGCTATCCACTGCATAGTCTGTTTGGCAGGACTTGCAAGGAAGCAGGTGTTTTCTTAAGGAAAGGTATACCAGAGCATCCTTTGTCCTTGACCCCTGCTACAGTTGGAGATTTGAGGTATGTCTGAAAAGCTTTTGTCCAGCTGGAGAGGCTGTGTGTAGATTAACAGTGTGCTAATGGGTAGACTTCCACTTATTACAGTACTGAGGATACAGACATGTGGAGGGTCAGAGATGTATTTTGAGAAGGTGACTCTCACCATATTCTGAGTGTTACTGGAATAATTGAAACTCCAAATTCAAATACTACCTGAGAGTAAACAGCTCTCTATTTGCTCTCTCTGACAGGAACCAAATATATGGTGGAGCTGGCTGGATAGAGATGTAGTGCAATGTTCTCATGGAAACCAGGTGAAAAAATAGTATAGCAAATAGCTGAAGGGGACATTGGAGGTAAACTGAATAATAGTGACAGGGAGGTGCTAATTACCAATCAAAATTCAATTGAGATAAACTGGTTTTCCACCACAGTTACTAGGAATGAGTCAGGGAAAGTATGAAGGTCAACCAGGATGCACAACAGCTTTTCCAACAGAGGCAGTGTTATTGTACCAGGTGCAGACAGAGATACCAAAAGAGAGTGAATAGTCTGGCAAGCTGCAAAGACCAGAAGAGGGGAAGCAAGATAGCACACAGAAGAGGTCTGGTTATAGACAGTCAACTTCTATATGTGGGACCAAAGATAAAAAGACAGAGTAGCTGGAGAGAACAGGACACAAATCTCACACCCCACAAAGGGAGATGGGCAGTGCAACAGGGTTTGATACAGCCATAAGCAAAACAGCTTAGGTTACTCAAGTCTTTGGAGCCACAGATGATATCTGAAACTAGCCTGAAACGGTGCTTCCATTAAAGGTTAGTTAGGATAAGGAGCCCCTAATCTATTCTCTTGAAAATTTACATGTACTCAGCACCTACCATTATTAAGAAATGCATGGTAAATAGTGAGCACTGAGTGAAGGAGGTCTCACAATGAACTTCAGAGCCTCTTACAACAAGAGATCAAGCCAAGCATGGCAGCCTGGAGAAACATGGACTGGGATGGAGGAGCTGGAAGGAGAGAGACATACAACAGGTCAGATACTTCTTGAATAAGGCCACCTACATGTAAGTAAAGCAGATCCTTGGGCTTGGCCTTAGGTATGAAAAGGAGGACTGTCACTGTATTAGTCACTGTGGGAACAGAAGAAAGGTTTTGAAGACAACTCAAGCTGGATGCTGTTCAAAAGAAGCCTCTACCCCATGCTTTAAGGGAGAAGCTTGCCAGCACTCCCAAAAAGGGATGGGTCTGTGGTTAAAACCACCACTGTTTTGAAACATGCTCAGATTGCGTTCCTATTTTGGTAGAAGGTGCCTTACAGCTTTTCAGAGTCACTCAAGGTTTATTTCTGATCTACCCCAGAGCTGATCTTCTCAGACACAGACCAATCAGACTGTTTCTCCATGAGAAGAGGTCTGTCAGTGAGGTTAAGCCACAGAGGAATGGAAGTGCCTTTGTTACTGTAGCTTTGTTCCACAGTAAAGCAATTTATTCCAACAAGGCCTTTTTGTAAAGGTCTTACCACCTGTAAGCTAGAGATTTTGCTGCCATAGCAATATGATTTCAAGAAACCACCTCCCTAAACCACTCAGTGATATCAGCCAGTGTCTAGGGTCAGATGGGGCTTGTGCAATAGTTTTACCATGATTCTGGCTTCTCTTGGAGCAAAACAGAGGTGATGGCCATGTCCCCATCTCCCTGGATGTCTGCAGCAGTTGCAGCAGCCTGAGTATCTGTCCAGGCTTGCAAGCAGAAGAAAGAAAAGCTGCGACTGTGGGATTCTGTACAACTCCACCATATAAATGGGAAAATCAGGTATCTCACATTCCTCTTTCTGTGATTTTCTATCCAGGCAGATAGAACCACAATTTGTACCTAAGTTATAAAATATTACTAAGGAAAAAGTGAACAGCATTTCTTGGAGTCTCAGCCCACAGGGCAGTACTGTCCTCTGCAGAATATTCAAGTCAACAACTGGAATCAACAACGAACACTGGAAAAAGTCTCGCTTGAAATAATATATACTAACACTGTAGCATAATAAATACTAAGTACTGTTAATACTGCTGTAAATAATGTATCATGCTAGATTTGTGTGATAAATAATACATAAATATGTAATCATCCTTTGAAATAATATAAGATTAGCATTTGTAAAGTGAACTTAACCTATTAACATGCTTCAGGAGAAGAAGACTACAAGTTATTTATAGTCTGAATCACTGCAGCACTATAATAGCTTAGCCAAGAGTAACATCAGCAGCACCACATGAAGATGCAAAGGAGCAGAGTTGTCTGTTGCCTCACAAAGTGAATAGTAATGCACTTCTCAATTTTCCGTTCAGGGCTAAAGGTCAGTTGACCTACTGGGTGTGCCATGTTTGGTTTTTTTTGTTTGTTTAAAATAGTTAATTTATTGCTGAATCAATGCCTTGAGCAAATTGTTTTCCAACAACCAAGATGAAATAAAGCAACACAGGCAGCCAACAGATTTAAGAGAATATAAAGATCATTACTTTGGTAGACAAACACAAAAATACTCTGGGGTCCAGCAGGGAGTCACGTGTTGGCTTCATTCCCAGAGTCCTCATAACATTTTTTATCTCTGAGCACCTTGCAAACTTGGGCCAGTTAATATGCATGCAGTCCCTTTGGGATCATCCTGCTTTATTTGCTCTGTTTTCCAGAAGGAGAAACTGGTACACAGATTTTCGGGGTAGATTGATAAAGATTTCCAGTCTCCTTCGGTGTGTCTCAGTCAAGACTAGTTAGTGATGCTATCATATTGGTGACCAGACTTCCTGAAGCTCAGCATCAAAACTGTACTTTTCAGCAAGCTGTGTGACACATCAGGGCTAAATGACAAGGGAGTGCTAATGAGAGTAGTCTCTAAATGATTAATTCAAAACCACATTGAGACATTGTTTACTTGAAAAGTATTTATGCAGCTTAAAGCAGCCATGGGTAGCTTTCAAAACTGTCCTATAAATTTTCAGAGGCATTTGGGCTCTAAAGATTGCAGCTGTATACCTGGCAGTATTTTCACAAGCACATAAGCTAGGGAAGTAGCTAATTCCTATCCCTCAGGCACAGCTAATTGTGGAAAGTACCTGTGAGAAGCTCAGCAGCTAACCTTCTGAAAATAACACTTGTCATCAAAAGCCAGGCCTAAAACATGTGCTATTCTCTTAAAAGAGCAGTGAGGTCTTTGATTTCCAGCTCTCCTAAGCAATAAAAGGAATGGAAATCTTCAGTGTTGCTTCAAGATGTTTGCCTCACAGTCATGGAAAGAAGCAGTGTCCTTTACAAAATTGTGCAGGCAGTAATAAGGTGACTTCAGAATTGTTATTCACTAAATCTCATAATTCTAGAACCAGTTGAGTTTAAAGCGAGTGAAAGAAAATATTTCTCTACACAGTTGACAGTGGGATTTATTGCTTCAAGAGGTGACAGGAATGGACAGTTCTGGTGGTGTCCATGTGGGTTTGGGCAAATTAGTGAACAACAGATTGTTACAGAACTGCTGGGAGAGCTGTGTGGGGAGGTACCCTCCAGTGTCCCTACCACCACAGCTCTGGGTGCTGGGACAGTGTGTGGAAAGATGCACACAGATAGGTGTTGGTCAGGCGGGTCACGGCCAGTCTCACAAGCTACATAACATCTATGTTTGTACCACAAAAGACAGAATATGGGGAGGAATGAATTGTCTCTTGGACCCAGGAGGATATTTCTTATACTGTTGTGTCATGGTTTGGTGGAGATCAGGTGAGGAAGCACCAGAATACTCACCTGCCAGAAGAAAGCAGCTACAGCAGAGTACACATGATATAGCCTCTCATTCAGTTGGACTGGCATCAGTTGGTGCCAAACTCCAGATTGGTAATGTATCAGAGGACTGCAGTGTCCGAATGCAGTGTGAGAAAGCAAGCCTTGCTGGCTTGGGATGGAGTTCAAGTGACACTGCCAGGGATGGGGCAAGCCTTTGTGCTAAAGCCAGCTGCCAGAGTAGCTCACCTCCCAGTGGTCTGCTGGGAAGTCTTCACCACAAAGCAGACTCTCCACTCCCAGACCAAATTCTAGTGTCTGAATGGAAATGACAGCACTGCTTTGTCCCAGGTGGAGGACATATTTTACCTTAGTCCTGAGAAGCTCTGATAGTCCAAACACAGTCAGGGTTTCCTCTGAAGGGAGCCAGGATCAAACTCCCCACTGACGACTCAGCTCTAACTTCCATGAGCTGAAATGCTTTCGGTTGGCTAGAATGAAGCCAGATGTGGTTGGCTCTAATAATTCTTGGCTGCCTGATGTCAAACAGTGAGTTACCGTATGAAGGGCATTACTTAGATTTCTTTGCTTCACCTACAGGCCACACTCAGTTAAAACTGTTGAATTTTTATTCTATATGAGGTAAAACCAGACCCCTGATGCTGAAGTTTGGTGACAATTACACCATGTGTCAGGGATGTCCCATATGAAGAAACCTGTGATCCACAGACTGCATTCTTGGAAGATCCTCTTAGGTATGATTTGGGCAGCCATTCCTGCAGGGCAATAAAATGGCATTTTCCCCTCTGTAGCTATTCCAAATAGGATCTGAGATTCATGAGTCTTTCACTGCTGGATTTTGTACTTACTGCCTAGTCACTTGCCATTTCATCAGCTCCAGAAAGAAAAAAAAAAACCAACCCAAAAATATTTTGTCATCCTCTCATTCCAGTGTCTGAAGCAGCACATCACCTCAGAAGGCTGCAGACGGCTGCAGCAAGCAAAGGCACAACATGATTGCCTCTGCTGCTGTCTCAGCAGTCACCCACCTTCCCACTACAACTCCAAATATCTCCATAGTCAGGAGATAAACTGTCTTCTGTGAAGACTCCTTTAGAGAAGTCCAGTAGGCAGAAACCTTGTGGTGGGGTAAAGGGCTGAGTGCCACAGTATGACATTCATTGAAGGCTGGCCTGGCAGCTGAGACCCGCCTCATAGACAGCAACAAGAGTCACAGCAACAGGCAAATAGCCCTGAAAAAGGATGCACCTTTGGAAGAGAGGAGTGTTTCTGGAGTTGGGGAAGAAGGAACAGGAGGAAAAGATCCTTCAGTCAGACATTTCTCCAACATGATCTTGAGAGAAGGGAATAAAGCATGGGGTTTTGTAGAGATGCCAGAAGAATTGAAGTTTATAAACCGAGTGGTCAAACCATGAGAAACTTGAACCAGATCTTCCTGAATCATCTTTGCTAATATTTCCCAGGGTAAACAGTCAGTAAGTTGTTGATTACCAGCAGCTCCAGCTGCACCATGAACAATATCAGAGGGGGATTAGGATGGTTGTCATGAGTAAAAATACACACTACGTCTGGCTTTATTCCATGCCCCACCAGCCAAGAGCACAATCTGTTACACCATTCCCATGAAAATTAGGGGCTGTGGTCCTGGGCTTCCAGTGGGGTTTTACTGTAGACAAACACTGTAGATGCAGACATGCTGTAGCCATCGTGTCTCAGCAGGTATAACCATGGCCTCCCTGAGGGCTAGCACACAGTGCAGACAAGGCCCAAGACCGCTGCTTTTCAGGCTTTATGATTTAAGCCATAAATTAACTCACCTTCTTAAAATAAACCCTAGCCTACTGAAGTCCATGACAGTTTTGCCATGGAATGAAATGGGTTGAGATATCACCTAATGAATGCAGATGTTTTACAGGCTAAACTGATCCTCTTTTTTCTGAGCTGAAGACTTTTGAGTGTATTTTGAAAGGGAATCATCTTTTCAGGGTGAAGGCAAGAAAGGAAGGAAAAGAAAAATGTTATATTTCTTTAATTCAGGTCCCTACAAATTTACAATTAACTTATAAGAACTCCATAGAAAATAACTCAGCTGTGAAACACCTTGGGAGATATATTAAGATCCATTTCTAATTTTTGCTTTCAGTAATGATTGATTTTTCTGGGACTTTTAGCTCACTTCCACTGGATTCATAAAAACTTGGAAGCAAAGACATTATGGTATTGTCCTTGCATTGCAGTTTTGCTCCTTTGTTAATTTTGGACCTAGTCCTACAGTGTAGAAAAATTATTGAACTTGGTTTTGCTTAGGTCTCTAATTCTTGTAGCTCCTCGATTACCATATGGCAGGGCACCCTATAGGCACAATAAATAAATAATACAACACTGAGAGCTGTAACAAATCATAAAAGACATTATTAAAAAATTAAGAAATAAATCTCCTCTTCTTACTTAAATAAAAACTTGATTTTGTAATGTGGAGTGCTGAGGGGAGCTGCTGGAAAGTATATGTGAGCCTGGGGACATGGAGAACACACAGTAATGGGCAATTTGCTCCCCCGGTTAGAAAAATAAAAAAACACCAGGAAGTGGTTGTATTTTTCAAATGGAAACTGAGCTCTTCTGTTTGTTCACAGCCCAGGTAGGATGCAGTGCTTGCTTCAGACCCTTGCTCCAGTAGGATGCTGTGCTTGCACAGTGAAAACCCCAGAAAGACATAAATTGGCACCCAAAGCTTACTCTTTATGTTTTAAACTTCTCATCAGGATGGAAGAAGAGGTTTCAGAAATGAGGAGTGGGCAATGACCTTCCTGGGTTACTGAGACATCTTTCAGCAGTGCTCCTCAGACTATGGGAGAATGTCCCTGGACAGGATGTTGACCTTCCTGGGGCATGATGTGCATTGGACCTGGTGTGGGTCCC